>PVIH01000879.1:0-83380 GCA_004025045.1 Sigmodon hispidus
TGGCTTCTTGGAAGCTGAGAATGTTCATTCAGGTGGCCTTGGCAAATGGAACCACATTTGCCTAGAACCAATCCACAGGTTTTGATCTTCTGTGGAGACAAAAGCAGAAACTCTTTTCCCAAGTAACATATTCTTATAAACAGATTTTAAAGTCAAGACATCTTTAAAATATAAGTATTGGTTTAACTTAGCAGCCTTAACAATCTATTGTCTCTCTGCAATTAGCTCATTAAAAGTTAAAAAATTAAAAGAACACAAAATAAACATAATCCAGACTTTCTGTTTATTTGCCATCTTTCGTGGCTTTTATCTTTATCTTTAATTCCTATTTCTCCTTTCTCTAGGGCTTTCTTCACTCTTTCTCTCTCTCTCTCTCTCTCTCTCTCTCTCTCTCTCTCTCTCTCTCTCTCTCTCTAGCCTATGCGTATTTTACATACATTGTTCCCCATTTAGAGGTTTTGAGAGTCTAAATCTGTTTTATTGAGAATTCTTAATCATTTTTCAACCCAAAGAGCTTTTAAAATGTCGTATCACTTTAATTGCTGACCCTGCCCATTTTGGTCATGTTTCAGTATGGCGGATAAGCTTGCTCTGCTCTGCTGCTGCCTGCTAGCAGCCAGAGCAGACTCAGAAAATGCTGCTACCAGAAAAACGTTTTTAAACTGTTTCCTTTCTGTTCAATATAAGCAGAAGCCTTAAATCAATCACACTTGTGCCAATCCTGTCGTGAAACGTATGAATTTAAGCTGTGTGCCACTGATGTGCCATTTTTAAATTCCTGCCTGAACACCATGCTGTCTCTGTACCATAAATCAATTCAAATATGCAATTCAGAAAGCCACTTTTGGCTCTGTTTCAGTGATCTAGAACGCTCTTTAAGCTTTTTAAACTTTCTCAGGCTTTATGCAGGTGTATGGCCCCACGTTTGGTGCCATCTGTTGTAGAAAGTTTTTCCTGGCTCATTTTTGGGTCTGGAAGGTTTGTGACCTGGCACATGTGGCGGTGGTTGGAACCTGGTTCCGCGCCTGTGGCTTTTGTCCCCCAAAGAAATGAATCACATGCTTATATCCTTTAAATACCCAGTGTTTATGTTGGAACACCACGTGGACATATACACTGACATATATAAACATGTGCATACATACAAGGATATGGGAATATACAGATGGGAACTGTATATTACTCATATATACCATGTGTGTAACAACTGTAACATGTCTAAGTTAGCACTTCTGAATATTCTGAACAAGGCAGTCAGTTTTAGATTATGCATTTTGAGGAGCCTTGAGTCTATTATTTCTACCAAGCTCACAGGAGGAATTCACAGGGTCTGCTCACAATCCAGACCTGAAAAGCCACAAAGATAAAATGTTGTCTATTATGTGTGTATAAGTATGTATTCATATATGTAAATATAACTTGAGAAGGCCTTCAGGAACCTCCTTCAATGCATTGGAAACTGGAAGATGGCAGCTTTTGTAAAAGATTTATAAAAGACAATGATCCCTTTACCAGTAATATTGCTATTAAAAATCTCCAAGGCAGAAAAAGTTACCACCATGTAAAACTGGGTAGAAGACATGGGTGATAAATGATGGCTTCACAAAGAGGCAATAATTTAGAAAGCCAATGGAGACAATAAAAGAACTACTGTGACCAAGCCCCACATCAGGCCCTAAATTCTGCTTCGAGTTTTTTCCTGAAAAAATGGAGGCAAAGTTAGACAACACACCTATGAAGAAGAACTTCCATTTGGATGGGATATGTGTAGATCTGCAGGTAGACTCCACATTATTTCTTCCTAATAAATGCTCTCCTTTCCTGGCTTTTGTTCCTAGGATCAAATTAAGTGGAGCCGCTAACTTCTCTGAGTAAAGTGAGTGGAGAATTTCCTGGAGAAAAGTGATATTGAACAGTATTGATAAGAAAGACACCATGCATTATGGCAGAAGCCATTTCCCTGACATCTGCCCTGGATGGCTCAGTTGTTGAGAAAGTGAGGGAGTGGTATGCTGCCTGGGTGCTCTGCTCCAGAGTGCAGCCACATTCAAGTGATTTTAATGTTGAGATTTGATTTGATGGAGCTCTCTAGGATTTGTGAGAAACCAGAAGGGAGCTTATCCTTGTAACCATGCAAGCAGGAAAAGCAAATCTCTGGAATAAAACACAAAATCCATTTAAAATTATGTAATTATACCAGAGGTCGGGGAGATGGCTTAGTCAGTCAAAGGCTTCTCACGCAAGCATGGGGACTTAAGTTGTCTATAGAATCCAAACAAGAAAACTGCATTTGGTGGTCTGTGCTTAGAGTCCCTGAGCGATCTGGGAATGCAGAGATAGGTGGATCCCCCAGGCGAGAACAGCAGCCTGTCTAGAAAGTTTAACAAACCTACCAAATGCCAGGGACCCCATCTCAAAAACCAAGATAGAAAGCAACCAAAGAAAACTTTGCCCAAGAGCATACATAGTATCTTGTCCTTCAGAAACACACAGGATGGCAGTTCATACACCAATCCCAATGCTGAAATGCTGGCTGGGAACCAAAGTGAATCTGTTTTGAGTCTGCCCAAGTTCATCTGAGATGATAATAGGGCTCACAGACTCCCCTGTCAGGAGGGGAAGCTTATGTCCTATCTTTTCTCAAGTTGACTCTGATCAGAGCATTTTTATTAGCAAAACAGAAAAGAAAACAGGACATGACCCTTTAAAATACCCTTCTGGTCCCATGAATAAAGTATATAAGAAAATTGTAAAGTTTGTGGGTGTCCCAAGGATTTTTTTAAAATTCTGCTTTCCTGGCTAATGTCAATGTTTTGGAAATAAACACTGTGGAGCATATAGAAAGTGGCTGAGACTATTTGGATCCTTATTTGTATGTTGAGAGCCATTATTTCTGACTACATTAAAGATTTGCCTTTTCAGTCTTCATTACTTGTTTATTAAAATATAATGACATCAATTCCTCTCCCTTTTACTGTGTCCCCCCTTCCGTGTCCTCTCTAAGTCTTTCCATCCTTCACATTTTCTGTCTAATTGCTGGCTTCTTTTTAAAATTATTAATGTTTCATATATATACATGAATATATGAATACCACCTGGTAAGTCTGTTTTGTGTTGTCAGTGTGTATATGATTTTAGGGTTAACTACTTTTTATTGGGCAACCAGATAGGAGGCTCATTTGTGAGTGAGAATAAATTTCTCTCTTGAGTAGTCATTAGTTGCTTATAGTTCTTTTTTTCTAGTGATTTGGATCTTCTGAGAGTTCCCCCATTGTGATAGCATGTTAAATTGACAGTAGCAGGTTCTCCTCAAAGGTCCATTGACTTCATTTGCCCCAGGTAGTAAGCTAGGTTTATAGTAACATGCACAAATTCTCACCTGTTAAGTGAGCCTCAAGTCCAATCACCACCAATATGAATGCCAGTATTGCACCTTTAGGAAAATCTTGGTATTCTGGTCACATCTGGATAGAAGTATTGATTCTTTTCCCCTCCTTGGCAGCTTACATTATACTTTTTAATACTATGGAAGTTAAAAAATAGGGAGGAGACTTCCAGCTTAGATCCAGCTCAGTTCAACTAAGTTCTGTGTACAAAGTATGTGGTGTCTTCAGCCTTAGGGACTTACTTTAAGTTCTGAGCAGCAACAAACAGCAATATCAATAAGCATATTGTTTGGGGAATATTTTGGACTACCCTGACCAACAACTCAAATAGGTTTCTCATGCTTGGTACCTGTATTTTTATTAGTTTATAACTCTTATAGGAAGCATTTTCAGACTTAGTGACATAGCTACATCTATATATACTATACACGATTTTAGGGAAATGTAAAATAATGATTCATTGAGACTTTATTAAATATCCTGAATGTTACTTTTTCCTCTGTTCCTTTGTGTATTGACTTCCCCACTCTTTCCATTTCCCTTTCATATAACCTATAGCCTGCCATTCTCTTTTCTAGCCACCCTCCCCACAACCCATTTTTACTTTCCTGTCTCTACTTATATACTCAGATCTGAGGAACTGGAGCTAGAGACTTCAGATTAGAGAGAACATGCAGAGTTTATCTTTCTGGGTCTGGATAACTTCACTCTATATGAACCTTTCTAGTTCCATCCATTTATCTGCAGATTTCTTTTCTTTTTTTAAATAAGTGAATGGTATTCTGTAGCGTATATTACCACATTTTTACTATCTATTCATCTGTTGAAGAATCTCTGCCTTGCTTCCATTTGCTAGCTGTTGTGACTAAAGTGACAATAAAGAGGGCTGAGCAAGTATCTGTAATGTAGGAATCTCAGGGTTGCAAGTTTGAGTCCACATTGGGTGCCAGATAATGCAGTTATTTAAATTATTCTAATATCAACAATAACTCGGGAGTCAGAGATTAGAGTAAAATAAAAACCTGATAGGTTCAAAGAGCAGCAGAGGAACAATCTGCTGGCCCCAACTCTCTAGGCTTCCCAGACTTCCCCAACTTCCAAGTTTGAGAATCTCTCTAAGCTCCTCCCTATGTCCTCCTCTAATCCTCTAGCTGGGTCCTCCAAAATCCCTGTGGCTAATTCCAGCCAGATAATCACTTACTGTACTCTCTGATTCAAAGAAAATGTCATTGCCAGTCTTGGATATTTGTGCAAACAATTCCGCAATAAATTACTTAAGCATCTCACTTCACAATTCCCATTCACACTAAATGGAAGTAAGTCAAGCAATACTCAACTTGATGGAAACTAAGTCTGCACAAGAGAATATACATCAATTAGTGGTGGAAATTAGCTAGTGGAAGCATCATCTGGTGAACAGTGGGGCCAAGTGATTCCGGAGATACTAAGTGAGTATGTGCTCTCTCTCTCTCTTCCCCTACCCCGTGGTGTGTGTGTGTGTGTGTGTGTGTGTGTGTGTGTGTGTGTGTGTGTGTGTGTGTATGCTTGCAAGTGTGCTCTGTGCATGTTGAATTCATCTTTCTTGATAAAATGTGGGGAGTTTTTGTCAGAATCCATTGAAGGTTTGATGACCCTGAACGCCCTGCGAATGCAGATATATGCATACAACAAGCACTTCCCCATAGAGTTTAGGTTATCTGAGCAGAGAATCAATTTCACTCTTAGTTCTTCAATGAAATATGAGTTCAATAAATCTCTTACTCCCCCAATGAATGCATGCAACTACTGGAGTACATGATAATATTTCAGCTGAGAAAGGAGGTGTCATTTTAATTGCAGCAGCTATGTATTTCTTTTAATCTTAAAAAAATACTCAGTGTTTACTAGCATTTCTGATATCTTTTCTGTGGGGGAGAGGCTTTATTGAAAAATTGACTTAACCTAAAAATTAAAAATTCATTATAGTGGATTAGGGAGATGGCTCAGTGGGTAAAGAGCTTGGCATGCAAACCTGAGGGTATGAGTTTTGGCCCTCAGCATCCACATAAAAATGAAGGCCTGCTCCTAATGTCCCAATGCTAGGAAGCAGAGTTAAGAAGATCATGGGGGGGGTTGTGCTCACTGGTCTATCACTCTAGTCTATCAGTGAGCTCCATGTTCAGGAAGAGGTGCTTCTCAATAAATAAAATGGGACATGTTGAGGAAGACACCCATCATTGACCTCTGGCTTCACTACCAAAGCCTGCACATGAGCAAACACATGAATATATATATACTCAATTTTTTAAATGCAAGCTCCCTTAGCATGTGAAAAATCCTTCAGGTGCTCTGACAACATTTTCATGGGTAAAGAACAACTGTCCTATGGGTTGAAGTGATGGAGTCATCTGTGTTTGCTAACTGTACAATATATTCACAAATCCATGTCTATTGACAGCTGCAGATTTAACTCCTCCATAAATGTTATATCTTTTTCTCTTCTGGAAGACTCTGTCTCTTATAGACACCTTGCTAATAAGTTGTTCTTTATGTGAATAGTACTGTGGCTTGCTCACCTTAGGTAAATGCTTGACCACTGACCACTGGGCTGCTGGACTGTATCTCCAGCCGTATTTTAATTAGAATTTGTTGAGTCTGTGGCCTTCACTGTTTGGTAGATGTATTTTCCCAGCCCCATGGACTGTGCATGGTAGACAGTCATCTGTATGCCATGCCCCACTGTTTCTGTGGCTCTTAGATCCACAGCCATGATACCAACTAGGGTCAGTGAAGGTATAGACTCAGGCTGGTGACCTGAGAAGAAACCTTCCTTCTGAGTAGAAACCACTCTTGTGGAAATGCAGGACGAACATGAGTGAACAACAAACATGAGAAGCCCTGGTGCACTTTGTAGAAACTGAGATGTAGTAGGAGTTGAGAGGAAGAAAGGGGAGCTGCAGGTACTGTAGGAGGGATAGCCAAGAACCTTGCAGAAAGTACCAGGTAAATAAATAAAAACTCACTTTCCACAACCTAGATAAGCTACATATGGTGACACCATGCCATTTTGTACCTCGCTTTTGTGAATTCTTCCTCCCTTTTTTTTGACAAGGTTTACTATATAGTTAGGGTTGGCCTAGAACTAGTGAGAGACTCTCCATCATCCTGGACTCTTGACAACATTTGGATGAAATAGTTCATCTTGTTTCTGTGTCCATCCTTGGTACAGGTGGTTCTACAGGAACAGGACAATGGCTACCAACTCTGGGTGGTTCAGTGCTGAGTATCTAGGATGAAGTCATGAATATGTCTCATGAGAATGGGCCCTGCTGTACCACTGCATTCAACAACTTATTCTGGGGACATTATGGACTGGCCTAATTGAGTGATAAAAAATTTCACTATTGATAAGCTGCAGTATGGGAGACCAGGAGTCCAGGATTCTGGAAGCTCTACTCCTTCAGCTACTGAGAAGTGGACTTTCTTGCCTCTGAAGTGGATTGAATTTTACTGTAGGGCAGATATAAGAAGAATAACAGAAGAATCATTCTTGGGGAATGGTGCCTTCTTGGATAAGCTCCTGCTGTTATTGGTAATTTGATTTAACTATTCTCATTCTTCAATAGTTTTGAAATCCTTTCTTCATCTTTACAAGTATGAAATCATCTTTGCAAAACTAAATAAAACCAAATAGAAGTTTCTAAAATGACAATAAATATTAAAATATGATAATTATAATAACAAATCTTGGGCTTGTTTTGTTTAGGTATTAAGAGTTGGATGATTTGCATACACTAGTAACTTATTTAATCTCAGACACCCAAAGAGCTAGACAATGTTTAACACCAAAGGGATGATATATTGAGATGTAGAATTATCTAATAGCCTGTTCAAGGCTATACACATTCTAGTGGGAGACAACAGATCTTAAATCACTGTACAGAAAATGCTCCTGGGATGTGAACAGTATCATTCTATGGTCATCTGCCTCATCTGTCTTCTGTGTGTGGACACATGAGTCATTTCCATGCCTGCCATGGATCACTCTTCTCTGCTGAGTTCCATGACCACCTTTTCTCTTCAGTTTTCATCACTTTGGCTCCAATAACTACATACTACTTGTATCTCTTAATTTCTTTCTCTGTGGTTAATTTTTCTTTCTACACTTGAGAAATTTTTGATTATCTTTCCTATCCATGTCTTTTTTTTCTGGGTTTCTTGCATTTGATTTGGAATCCATTGTTTCCTGTGTTAGAAACTCAAATTGCATAGAAATGAAATGCTTTGATATTTTCTCATAAAATTTTGTAGATTTTTTAAAAGATTTTTCTTTCTCTGTAATTTATGTTTGAAAATTTTATTGACTTGTATTCAAGTTCACTGTTATTTTTTTCTCTCCCAAGTCCCTTAACCCTGATACCCTTAGACCTATAAGACACACTTATTACTGATGGTAAATTTTAAAGTTTCATAACTTTTATTGATTTTCAGTGATGACTATCTATTATTTACATTGTTTTCACTTATTCCTGATTGTGTTAGCCTTGTTATTATACCTATTTATAATCTTTTCCTATTTATCTCAATATCTGAAGCAACTCCAGACTAGTCTTGTATATTTTGTTTTCTCTTGAGTGTGAAATAGTGAACAAATCTTGGAATACCAAACATTGTCGTTGTAAAGTATGCTGTATAAACCATAGATTCTCTTGTGTCCTTAAGAAAAGAATTGATTGTTTTTCTTAGTAGCTCTGTTTTCCAGATCTGAGTGGCTGCTTTCATTTCAGGTTAGTCTTCTGGGCTCCAGCTGCTGGGACACCATGCCATTCACACACATATTTATGGTTCAGCCAGTGACTTTGGAGGGGTAGACAGAATTCAGTATTCCCTTCTCTGCCTTTTTCTTTCCAGCCTTTCCTCTATGACCTCATTCCCTGTCCTCTGGTTTTTCTTTACAGCATTCAGAATGACTAAAGATTTACAACAGTTTTCTTCGTGTTTGTTTGTTTGTTTTTGAGACTGTATTTTACCCTGCAGTGTGGCTGTCCTGAAACTCCATAGACCATACTGACCTTCAACTCCCAGAGATCTAGATGTCTCTTATTCCTTGGTGCTGGATTAAAGGCATCAGGGGCTCACAGAAAGAGAGAGCTTGTGATTCAAACATGTCTGTTGTTGGAAACAGGTCTCACTGTGTAGCCCTGGCTATCTTGGAACTTACTACGTAGACCAGGCTGGTCTTGAACCCAGAGATCCACCTGCCTCTGCCTCCTGAATGCTGGGATTAAAGGTATGTGCCAACACACTCATCTTCAGAAATGTCTTACTAAGATTTAGAGTATTTCTAATACCTGCATATTTGGAAAATGAGTTTCTCTGTCTGTCTGTCTGTCTCTCTCTCTCTCTCTCTCTCTGTCTCTCTCTCTCTCTTGATTTTGTTTTGTTTTATGAAACAAGGTCTCTCATTGGTACCTTTCACTTGAGTAGTTTGTAGCCAGAAGTTCTTCTCTATCTCACCCTGTTCCAAGGTCCTACAGCTGCTTATAAAATAATCATTCAGAGGCTTAATATTAATTAAACTGTTTGGTTTATGGCTCAGGCTTCTTGCTAGCTAGCTCTTTCAAAATTAGCCCATTTTTATTATGTATTTTCATGTGTCTTGTGGCTTTACCCGTGTTCCATTACATCTTACTCCCCTTGTAGCTCACAGTGTATGTCTGAATATAGTTTGTATCAATCACTAGCAACTGATTATATAAAAAGATCAATATTTATTGAAGAAGTGTTTATATGAAACACTAGCTAATATAAGGGATTGAATAGTTACGAATTCCTGGATGGCTGGAGTGGTCCATGCAGCAGAAGCAGGTCTAGTCCTTTTTCCAAGAGCACTCACTAGAGAGTAAACAGGAAGAGAGATGGCATGCACCAGGTCTTTAACTGGCCTGTCTATACCCCATACATGGGTCCTTAAAGCTCAAAGGCCATACCTCTAGGTCGAAGTGATATACCTGTTTCCCACTACTTCTCCTGCTTTGGTCTAAATAAAGAAGTTCTAAACCTAAACTCTTTACAATAGAAACAATTATAATGTAATGTCCTGCAGAGGAAAAAGGCAAATAACATAAACAAGGTCAAACTGCAACCAATAAGAACAACAAACACGAAGCATATATTAAATGTTCAGTATATTGTTAAATGGTAACCTACAGAAATTACTCCAAAGCTGTCCATCTTGAATAATATGCATCTATTACCTAAATGCTCTTAGCTAAGAGAGGAGATGGCCATAAACTTAACTATCTAGTCTTCAACCCCATCAAAGACCTGAGAAGGAAAATTTATTACCTGAGTAGGCTGAAGCAAGCAAGCAACTTCTAAAAGTTTAGTAATAAAAGACAGTGACAACAAGCTGCCTGGATGGTCACCCACAGCTTCTCTTCAATGTTGAAGCATCCAAAGTTTTGGCTACAGGCCTTGGGTATCTGACAAATCTCTTCAGAAACAGGGTATTTTGAGAAACCATCTTGCTCTGTCTTGACAGAATTTAGCTGTCTCTATCTTTTGTCCTGCTCATCTAGATTGAACAGTGTGTTTACTGTCAGCAGGCAAGGCAAGGGCAGTTCATTGCCCTGTGGTGGAATGTTTTGTATGATATAAATAAAGAACTGTATTGGCCTATGTAGAACACCATAGAAGTGGGTGGAGAATCAGAGCACAGGCAGGTAGGAAAAGGGTAGAGTTAGGTCAGTTTCCATCGGATCCCCAAGAGGAACAAACATGTAAGAGGTACCAACCAGCCACGGGCTGAGCCACGTGGTAGACAGATTAATAGAAATGAGTTAAATTAAGATAAAAGAACTAGCTAATAATGTGCTTAAGATATGGGCCAAACAGTTTAAAGGATATAAGCGTGTGATTAATTTCTTTGGGGGACAAAAGCCGCCGCAGACCAGGTTCCAACTGCCGCCACACGTGTGCCAGGTCACAAACCTCCCGGACCCAAAACGGGCCAGGGAAACTTATTACAACATTGCCCAACAGGCCATTATCTGCCAAGGAAGACAAACTCCAAATGGAGTGTCTCTGATGCCCAACATCATACTGGGAAAAAAAACAGTGCTGCCAGGAGCAATCGTGTCTCTCTCTCATAGCTGAATACTGAATAAGCAAATATTTAAATGCCATATTTTCTAGGTCTATGAAGTATTTGAAGACTGCCTATCCATCAGACATATTCTACTATATATCTGGAAGACCCAATTAACATGACTATTTTATGACTAACATAGGTGACTTTAACCTATAATTCTTACCAACCTAGATAAACTAAAAACTAAGGCTTATATTATAAAAGAAGACAATATATACATTGATGTACAGTTTGGGGACAAATACTTGAAGTATGACAATTATACAAATATCTTAAGCAGTGGTAGAAATGTATAATGCAAAATGACAACAGTATCTTTAATGTGCATCAGTATACAAATTATCTTAAGCAGAGTTAGAATATATATGGATATATGTACATAAAGACAAATAAGAATAAACATGTAGAATTTGTATAGTACAAATGACAATAATATTCTTTTTTTTTTTTTTTACAGTGCTCTACATAGGTCAAACCAGTTACTTTATTTATATTATACAGAGAACATTTCCACCACATTTCCTCTTTTCTGTCTAATCAAAAAGGAAGGTTCCAATTTCCATATAGCAAAATTACATACAGAACAGCTATCAAGCAAAAATTACAGTCACAATATCCAGTCTATTTGTATTCACAAAATTAAAGAGAATATTCCATTATCTACCTTATCCTTGTGAGTCCAGAGTTTCATATCTAATATACCTTTCAAACTAAACAGAACTATACCTATAATTATTAAATCTTCAACTACATCAAAGACCACAGAAGGATATAATATTATTCAAATAAATAGGAAGTGCAAGCAACTTCCAAAGTCTAGAAAATGACAGAGATGACATCTGTCTGTATGGATAGTCACCCAAAGTTTCTTTTTAATGTTGGGGCATCATCTTCAGCCTAAAGGCCCAAAGTCTCTGGCATACCTTTCAGAGATGCAGGAAATCTGACACAGTCCGTCAGTCGCTTCTCCTTGTGTCCAGAAGGATGCCTGGCAATTTTTTCTGCAAAGCAGGAACCTTAAGGACCACCTTGGCTTGTTCTGCCAAAGTTCAGAGGTTACTTTCCTATGGAACCTGTATGTCCAGTTCATACAGCATACTATCAAGCAGTCAATACCAGAACAGTTTCTTGTCCAGTGGCTAACTATTGCCACAAAGTAAATTCCACATGAAGTTTCTTGAATGCCCATCATTTTCCTGAAATACATTGGTGCTGCCAGGAGCAGACCTGTCTCACTATTCAGAAAAGTCTAAGTTCATTAGCAAAATTAGATACCCAGTAACTATTTCTAATTATCTGTTGAAATATTTAATTGCTACACATTCACATATCAATTATGAAGAAAAACCTGATACTAACATATGCTATATATTCTAGTTTGATTTAGAGTTTTCTAAATGTTAATAATAGTTAGAAAAAAAGCTTTCTTAGTTCAATAAAACTACAAGCATACACAGCAACAAACCAAAACCATGTGAAAAAAGTGTTGACTAAATCTCATTTGTGTCTCATGATCCAGTTTCTGTTATATTCGCTTTGATTACATGATGCCATAATTGCAAAATTATTAAGCCTTAAAGTTAATTGCAAATGATCATTTTAGTTAAGCAACAATCTGATCAATGAAAAGCCTAGAAGGATGTAATTGTTTATGGGGTTTCTTGGGCCTGACACTCATTTTGCAGACAGTAAAAAGCCTTTGCTGTGGAATCTGCGAATGGCAGACAGGTTGGAAGAAGGTCTGAATTGACTGGCTCTGCTCTTACCCAGCATCTTCCTGCCTCAGCACTTTAAAGTCTCGCTTTTCATTCAGTTTATGTCTATGCTAGGGTTAAGACATCTGGTTGATTTTACTTAAACAAGGACAAAATACAGCAAAACACACAAAGGGAATAAAAAGCACAACAAACCAAAGCCAGTAATTTGGCATTGTGTAGCGCAGGATGATAGTGTTCTGATTGCTTCAGTCATTTTTAAACTGTCACAATGTATGCATCAAGTCAGGCATCTGAAAGGGCAGCTTGGATTTGCATTTCAATGACCACGTGTGTTCAGTGCATCTCATGCATCTGCTGGCCACTTTGATGTCTTTTGAGAAATTTCTATGCAAGTCCTTTCATTTTTAAATTGTTTGCATTTTTCTGCTGTTGATTTATATGAATATGTTTTGGAAATTAACCTTTTCAGAGATGTCATTTAGAAATATTTTTGCCCATTTTTAGGTTTCTTTTACTCGCTATTAACTTTTATTATTAACATTCTTCTCTATCAAGGATTTTAGCCAGATATTGTCCTACTCATTGATTTTAACTTTGATCCGTTTTTCCTGTCGTGTCAGATTCTGGAAGTCACTGCCAAGGTTAAGAGAGTGTAACTATCTCATATTTAAACCAATCATTTTGTTCTTATGATTCAGGGCTTGGCATTTATATCTAATGCATTTTGGGTTGATTTGTGTGTGTGTGTGTGTGTGTGTGTGTGTGTGTGTGTGTGCATGTGTGAAAGATGCATGATAAGAGGTAGGGATTAACTAATTGATTAGATAAATAACTAAAAACCAACTAATTAATTTATTGGTGGTTGAGGAATTCTGTTTGTGGACTTTCGGTTTTCCCAGCATCACTTATCAAAGAACTGTCTTTTCTCAAGCTCTGTGTGTGTTACATTTTGTATTTGTGAATACTTCTGCATCACTGGCCTGCCTGCCTTTACAGTAGTAAATTGTCTTATATGTTCTGTACATTAGGCATTGTACATTTTAAATATATTTACATATAAGGAGATGTAATGCATTCAGTTCCAGTCTTCCTTTTCAAATTGTTCTGGCCTTCCTAGATCTTTTTTTGTTCCATATAAATTTTAGTGTTGTTTTCTATTTTTAATAAAAATGCCAGTATGATATTAATGAAAATAGCATTGACTTTGCAGATCTCTGTAGGCAGTGTGGGCCTGGTGAGGATATTAATACTTTCAACTTCCAGACATGAGATATCTTTCTATTTGTATCTTTGTAGGTTTTAGTGCCTGGGGCTTTCACACTTTTGATTAAGTTTATTCTTAAGTATTTTATTCTTGTTTTGTCTATGTATGTTGTTTATTTTTGTTTCTGCTCAAATCCCTTGTAGCAGTGCTTTTGTCATTGTTTTTAATCTATTGGTGTATACTCATTGCACATTGGACAGGGTTACATAAGGATATTTTTATACCAGTATAGAATGTACTTTGAGCAGATTCCCATTTACTCCTTCATACCTTCCTTTTCCCTCTCGTCTCATCCTCATCAATCCCACATGTCTCCCTCTGCCCCGGCCAGCAGGGTCTTCAGCATGGACCTAAATCTAGGAACGAAACAAATGGAAGGCAGGAACACGAAAGAAGGGAAGGACAAGATAAATCTCTCTGTTCAAGTCCTCCTCTTGCTTTATTGTTACAGCTAATATTTATACAGAATCTCTGCCATGCAGGTAGCTGGGAGGAAAGAGGGTGGGAAATACAAAAGAATGTGGCAAGCCTTTGACGGAGAGTAACAGACAGGATAGAATTAGTATGGAAATCTATCTGTTATGGGTTGAGGGTCTGGAGGATGTCACCTGCTGAGCTGAGAAAATCAAGCCAGACTATCAGGAGTCATGGTTAAGCTAAAGACAATAGGGATGACTGCTGGCTAGCTATAGGAGCTAAAATATGGCTAAGTTGGCTTTGGCTCCCAACATTTCCTTCCTTACAATTATTTTTTGAGGCGAATTAGTTATTGTATGATTTACATATGAGTGGGCATTATCCAAGAGGGAGGGAACAGAGACCTGATCCTCCAAGCATTTTCCAGCTCAGTAGAAGGAACTTTTTTAAGGCCTGGCGAAATAAACTTCCTTTTTACATGGCAGATGTCTTTTTTAGGAGGAGAGGAGCTAAGTTATTAATATTAATATATTTGGACATGAACCTTTATGCAATCAGGCTTGTTCCTCAGGAGATTCAGAGACAGAATATATGGTCCTCTCCTTGCAGTGTTTTGTATTGCACCCTCATTTGGTACCCAAGCTTGCTTGCAAACAAGCAAGCCTGCATAGCTCTGAATACTATGCAGTTCCCGGAGAAATATCATCACCTGAGGGTTTCTCAAACCCTTGGTCTGTAAAGTAACAGACCTGTATGGATATGGAGGTCAGGGAGTCCACCTGTTGGTAGTGAGCCTGTCAAATGTCTATGATCCAAAAGCTAATAAAGCAAAAATCCTATAAAGTGTCCTAAAGGGGAAGGTTAAAGTGTAGTAACCCTAGGGAGATGGAAAACCAGCTTTTAAACCATCTTTCCTTTTTCTCTCTTTGCTTTTTCCTATGCTCTAGTCCTTTTCTAACATAGGCACACTATCTCTAATGCGAAGTGTCTAGAGGGTAGGTTAGCACACAGTAAGAAGAAAGCATACATCTAAAGAATATTTCCTATCTGCCAAAGAACAAAGCCACACTCTGGGAAAGGAAAGCAACCAGCTTCAAGGTCTTGGCTCCCAACATCCCTCCATATTCTAAATACATGCACAAAGCATGTTGCAGGTTTTTTGGATGTGTGGTATGAGTGTGGGTCTGAAACTGAGGGTACTACCCACCAAACCAACCATTTGTGACTGTATTTTCAGAATGTGTGTCTATAGAGATCCCCCCAGAAACTTTAAGGAAATCCCTATGAGAAGCTGTTTTCTATCATTGCCTCCTCCTTCCCCTCCTTTCCTTTTGAAAAAGATGTACTGGTACATTACAACTAGCAGGATGAAGCCTGTCAGACTAGCAGGGGAGTGTGTTATCAGCCTGCCCAGATGTTCCATGCATCTCTGCAGGGCTCTGCAACTCAGCTGGTTGGAATCTCCCACAAGCCTTATGCTATGCTTGCTCCTGTTCTGATCATAATAAATTCTAGAATTTTCCTCTGTCATCTCATTCAAAGCAATAGTCCTAGTTTGGTGGGTAATATACTCAATACAAAGAGACAACAATAGTAACTCCACAGATGTTTTCCAGAGTTAAAATATTTCTTCTGCTAGATGTTTAGTTTTGGTCAGGCTGGGATACTCAGGGCCATGGTGGTACCCTGTAGGCTGGGATGCAGTCCTGCATGGGCTATTTCTCCTTTGTGTTCTTGCCTTGTACTTCTCTTCTAGCATGCCCCAACATCCTGCAACAGAATGGGATGAAGAAAAAAGTGTCTTCTGCATGTTCCTTGAAAGGGCTCAGTTGCTTTATGCATAACCATATTTATACAATAGAATAATATGCCATGACTTTGATCAGAGGAACTGCTTCTTCTTGCAGTGCTTAGCAATAGCTGGAGAGATTCATAACTGGTCAAGGTACAGAGAAGAAATGACTGTGGAATACTTAGCCATAAATGGGACATGTATATCACTTACTCCAAGGCTCAGGGAATATCTCAGAAGGAGCAAAAAGAAGAAAGAACAAGAGGAGTGGGGGGGGCAGTGAGGGATGTTGTCTTCCAGAAATGACGTGGCTGCCACTCCCTCCAACTCACAGCAGCTAAGATAACCTACATAAGATTGTTGCAAGGTTGGGTTTGTCAACATAATGTTATACAAGCAAGAAGGATTCAAGGGATCCCAGCACTTTGGGAGGACTTATTTATAGGTAAGGTTTGGAGGGGAAGGGAGAGATTTTTCTTTAGTAGTTAGTACAGTTATTGTTGAGGTATCCATGGTGTCCTAAAAAGAAGAGAGAAGGGCAGAAGGGGGTGAGATTGGATGAGGAAGCTGACTAATAGAAAGCATATAAGTTAAAGAGGAAGTAATAGGGGTAGATAAGAACCAAATTAAATATCATATAAACATATGAAAGTGTCATAATGAAACCCATTTTATGCATAATTACTATTAATATATGCTAATAAAAGCAAACAAAAGGAGCTTGGCTATATGACTTGATTATACTACTATGTTCTTTGGGATTTACAGAATTGGGAAAATACCCTCCTTTTGTGAGATGCTGATACATCACCCTTATATCTATGGCCATCTCAGGGTGTTTCCATTAGTCCCTAGACTCTCACCTGTTCTTTCAATAATAACCATCTACTCCTGTGAGGAAATGAGGCAGCCGGCACATGCTCTCTGTCTCCTCTGAGATGGTGTTGTGTTGATAATAGAAGATCTTTGTATCATTTGTTGTTACACATTGGAACCACTGACTCTTCTCTAACAGCAGGCTTCTCCCTTACACCATGTGGTCAGCTGCCTACAGACACTCTCCTTTTCCCCCTTTTTCCAATGAAGATCAACTCTTATCTATGAGCGCAGGAGAACACACAGTATTCCTGTTTCACTAGCATTAGGGTGACAACTATAGACCACTATAGACTTTTCTTGGGGTAGAGGACACACGCTCCTGTGTGTCTCTTAAATTTTTGCCTTAAACACTCAACATTGCCTAATGGCTGAGGAAGGTGTAAAGCTGTCAGTCACAGAAGTGGACTCCTTTTTAGGTTTGAATTTAGAATTTCAAATGAGTTTCTCAATGGCATTTTTACTTCCATCCAGTTTGAACTAGCAAGAAACCCTTTTTGAAGTATCGTTCTCATCTTTTCTATTTTTCTTTTATTTCCTTTATTTTTTATTCTGGCAAAGTCTCTGTAGGTATCCCAGATTGGCTTTTAACTCTTGGTCATTCTGACTCAACTTCCCCCACATGGAAACTACAGGCATGCAGATCCACACTCAACTCAATTTTTTTGATATATAAATAATATGATATATTTTCACAATTTACCTGAAGCATCTCACTGAATTCATCTCTTTTATCAAATAAGGTTCTTTACAAAGAAGGCGTTTTTTCTTGGGAACTTAGCCCTGCTGTGTTCCTGCTTGTTGTTGCCTGTTTCCTTCCTCAGAGATCTGGAGCATTTCCCTAATCTGTGCTTGCTTCCCTTTGCCTTTATGCATTTACTAATACTGACTGTTTGGAAATGTTCTGAGAAGCTGCCATGAAACTTTTAAATAAGCCAGCCAATGCCTGGTATGACCATATAGCTTTTGACAGTTTTAGGGAACATATTTAAATATATATAATATATACACATATATATACATATTTAAATATGTATATTTAAATATATACATATTTAAATATAATAATATATAATATATATATAAATATATACACACTAAATTTGAACCTTGGACCTCATGCATACTAGTCCAGTATTTTGCCATTGAGTTACAAAGAATTATCTCCATCCTTTTCTTTTTAATTTTTATTTTGACACAAGGCCTTGAAATTGCCCTGTAGACCAGGCAAGCCTTGAACTTATGACCCTCCTCCTTTACCCTCACCCTTTCTGCAAGCAACTGAGTCTACAGGTCTCTACCACCATGTTGATTGAATGGTATAGACTTTTTTTCTATACTTATCATTCCTGGTATCTCTCGATTTCTTTTCTATTAATATTGGGCCTGGATGACTCTTTGCTGGTGACAGGGGGGTTAGTAGAGGCTGTCCTGTTGAATGCAACTTGTTTAGTGATATGTCTTTACCCTCTGTCAGGTAGATGCCATTTGAACCTCTCCCCAATAGTTTGTGATAATCTAAATGTCTACAGACATTGCTGAATAACTATTGGGAGGAAACCCATTCTGACTGAGACTCACTTATCTAATTCTTTCTTTTTGCACACATGCATATGTGCAATTGTGTGTTTATAGATTAAGGTCAAATAGACAATAAATTCAAGATTTGTTTTTTACAATCCCCTCAGTAAATGTAATAAGATCCTATCTTGTAGTCTCTCTTTTAATTGCACTTTAAAATACCTTTATGTGTGTGTGTATGTGTGTGTGAGTATGTGTGTGTATGTGTGTGTGAGTATGTGTGTGTGTGTGTGGTGACTGCACATGCATGACACAAATCTTGTGAGGAAGTCAGCAAACAATGCCTTGTGTAGGCTGTCCCTTTTCACTTTGTTTGAGATAGAGTCTCTTGCTGGGTGCCACTGTTTATACCCAGTTGGATCTCCAGCTTTGGGGGTCTATACCAGCTTTCGGGGTTCTCTGTGTCTGCCTCCTATGTCATAGTAGAAAGACTCGGAGCATAGACTTATGCTATTGTATCTGTCCTTACTTGAGTTCTCAGGATTTTAACTCAGGTGTTCACATTTTACCCACTGAGCCACTATTCCATCCATATTCCACAGTTCAGTGAAAGGTGGCCGGATACTGTGGGGTTTCCTAACCTCAGACATTTATAGAGACACTAACAGCATGTCTCTCCTTCATCAAAAAGTACTATATTTCAAGCAGGCTATTCCCACTACTAGCTCCATTCATCTGCTGTTGATTATTAAGCAGATGATGGGGGTAAAAATGTCTTCAGGGTGATTTAAATAAGTTTATAGGATCCAGATTGCTCCCCACCCATCAATACATCCATCATCTAAAAGTCACTTTAATCACAAGGAAAATTGGACACATCTCAAATTCTACAACCCAAGACCATATGGTGGACCTCTAAAGTGCTTCCTTTTCCTAAAATTCTGAGATTTTATGATTTCAGTATTGATATTAATTATAATAACATTTCCATCCAATCTCCTTTAGTACTTCCTTTTTGGCCCCAGGATATCTCAAATACATTCAGGTTGACTTTTTTTATCGAGTAGAAATAAACAGTGCTTGATAATGATCCATAAGGCAAGAAATCTTAGTTGAATGTTAGCTTTTTCTATGTGGATAATATAGTTTCCCTCCCCTTCTTTGTGCTTTCTGGGCTAGACCTCCCCCAGGACCCTTTCTTGCCGTCCACCTTCTTCCCTTCTCTCATTGCCTTCCTCTTCTTCCCTTCTTTGTTCCCCTTGTCAACCTCCTTCTCTTTTAAAGTCCAAGTAGGACTCATAAACCTCCTCTTGCTATTTGCCCTTGTAACCTAAGGCAAGCACTGTAGACTCTGCTACCAAATTAAATGTGGTGCTGCAGATGTCGAAGCTTATGAGATTTAGGGCGATCATTTATCTTTTCTTCTCCCCCTGGTGGAGTCACTGCTGCCCTCCAACTTTCTACCTTTCAAAACTCAGGGCCCAGAGGAGGAGCATCTGCTCTTCCTGCCACTCTGAATAATTCATCCCACTAGCTGCAGACCGGCCGGCCGCCTCACTGGTTTACTCCCTGCCAGGGAAGGGAGGGCCTTTCAGAATTTCCCAGACATAGATTTAAAAAAAAAAAAAATATTTTTAAGTCCCTAGATTGTTCAACTGTTTTCTCCAAAATTGAATTGAATTGAATTCAAAATGCTTCCCAGAAGTTAAATTTAGTGAACACATTACGTATATAGAGTTTGGGGATTGTGTTATTCAAGTGTGTATTTGGCTATCAGTGGTTGACAGGAGCTCACTGGGGCTGAAGGTGCCTAGAAAAGACAGGGGAATCCCACCCCCCAGGAGCTTGTTCATGAGGCAGGAGAGGAATTATGTAAAAGAGCCACTCATTACCAGATGAAAAGACCCCTGGACTCACGCTGGTTATGCTTATGAGCAGTGCCTGTGCTGCTGCCTTAGTTTCCTTTCCTGTTGCTAGGGTACCATACTCTGATAAAGGCAAACAGAGTTGGTGCTGTGTGGTTGTGGATAGTGAAGCTCTCTGTGGAGTGTAGGAGTCTTCCCAGGGGCCACACTATTGGACTTGTAGAGTCAGATAGGGAAGAACATTTGGTTGGGAGAGGTAGATGGCTACGATCAAAACACATCACATGACATTCTTGGACAACCAACAAAAAGCAAGAGAAAAAAAATTTAAGGAAAAGTGGGCTTATTCAGGCTCGCAGCTCAAGGGTAAAGGGTAATCAAAGGAGCAGGAAGTTGAGACAACTGTTACATCCAATCCACTACCACGAGAAATCAGAGTGCAAATGTATGCTTCTGCTAGGCTCACTTTTATCTCTGTTTTACACAATCCAAGATCTCAGCCAGGGAATGGTTCCAGCACCCAATATTAAATGATGTCCCACATCAGTTAACATAACCAAGCCAATCCCTTATATGTACATAAAACACCAGAGGCCCATCTCCTAAGTGATCTGAGATTCTGTGAAGTCAACAGCGTTGACCATCACAGCATCACCAGACACCATTAGATGCTGAGAATCAGCAGGGGAGACCTTGTCTGCCTTTACAGATGATTCACAGTCAAGGTCAGGGCCTAGATATTAGCAGCTATTACTATGCTTGTAAAACCATCACCTGTGATGAGAACAGCTTTCCAATGGATCTTGTAGGCCTTTCTCTGGAAGGAGTGTTTACCAAGGTCCCTCCCTTTGCTCCATTTTTGGATTTCAAGGTCTGTGGTGCCTGGCCTGCTCCCAGCTTTAAAGAGCTTTTGTTCTATGTGGAGGTGTTAGAGTAGGCACCCCAAAATAGAGAGCTTCACTCCGATATCGGGTAGCAAAAAGAAGCTTTAATGAACATGAGCCCGTGGGTCACCAGAAAAAAGGGAAGCTAGCAACCCCGAGTCCAAGGCTTACAGGGCTTTTAAGGGAAGTTCTACGGGTGGAGGGGGAAATGGAGTCATCATGGCTCAGCTATCCGGTCGGGCCAGGTGTTCTTCGGAATTTGGGTGAGTAAACAAATTCCAGCACTATCTGAGAGCCCATCTGGTGCTTCCTCAAACATGGCGAGCTGAATTCCTGGTGTGCGGCCTTAGAGCAAGGCATGGCATTCTTCTAGTAAGTTTCCAATTAGTTTACAATTTAACAGCATAGATGGTGAGTTTCCTTTTTACAATGGCCCTTCTTACAATGAGTTTACAATTTAACAGAACAGATGGTGGATTTCTTTCTACAATGGCCCTTCAGAGGATCAATTAAAGTGGTGACCCTTCTGCACTTATGTCTGTGCTAAGGTTACAAGTAGGCAGTGCTGTAGATCCTTCACATGAACCAAGGTCCTTCAATGCTCCTGGGTTTCTGGAACTGTTAGTTTTCTCTTCCATAAATAGGACTTGATTCTGGATATTGGAGACACCGCAGACACAGTCGGATTGAATTACACTTGAGTGGGCACATACACAGCTTAGCCATGCTGAGGATCAAGCTCACCCCATTCTCACCATTCACCTGGAATAACTCACTCTGTGTTCAGAGTTTGGCAGAAGGAGGGGGGAATGAAGGGAGAGATAGCTGGCAAAGCACATGAACTAAGACAGGGCACAAAGATTTGTTTTTAATGTTAAGTCGGCTCCTTGACCTACATAATGCTCTGCCTGTAAAGAGCTGATTCAGCCACAAAAGCCCATGGAGCTTAATTGGCGTTTACTGCTGCTTAATGTATTTTTTCCTGTTTGTGTCCTTTGCTTAGATTTTCTCATTTTATCTCTGGTTTAGCAACACGGGTTCCTGAACAGCTGCCAGATGTGGCTTTCAGCTTTGGTCAGATTTCCCTCTAAGTAGTGTAGATACTACAAATGGAGAAGCCAGAAATTGGGATTTCCTGTCCTTCCAAGAATATCTAGGAGTAGCTTTTTCTTGTTTATTTGTTTGTCACCATGAAACATTGTAAACTCATTTATTCCCTGATTTGCCATGTTCATAAAGCATTTACTTGGTAAATCAGTGTTGGGTTTTCACAGGATAAGAATCAAAACAAAATTGTCTACCTTCAGGCCAGAAGTGCCAAATGCTACATTGTTGATGAAAGCATCCAGAGAAGGCTGCTAGAAATTGTGACACCTCGATATGTTAACTATTTTAGAGGGCCCTGGGGAATCATCTGAGGCTAGGAGAAACATGTGATGCGGAGTCTTGATGGGATTTAGAGACATAGCTCTGGCTACATCTGCAAGGAAATGCCTTTTAATTTAGGAACAACACTCATCCTGAATGAGAGTGGCACCATGTCCTAAGCTAAGATACTGGACTGAATAAACAGGGCAAAGTGAGCTGAGCACGAGTATGTATGCCTGGCTGCTTTCTGACTGTGGATGCTGCTTCAGGCTCCTGCTGTCTTGAGCAGCTTGCAGTGATGGACTGTGAACTGTGGGCCAAACAAACCTTCCTTACTCAACTTGCTTCTGCCAGATATTTTGTCTCAGTCACAACCAATCAAATTCATTTTCCCCCTTAAATCTGTTTATCAGCGTAAAGACCAGATTCAAAAATAGGACACAATTTCTTTCTGCATTTTCCCTGTTATTTAACTAACTAAATATTTTACTCCAAGGTCATTAAATGGGTGAACATATAAGGGAGTTGCCATCTATTTGACAGTCATTGTCATCTTCTCAGAAATTGCTTACATTCCCTGTGTCAGCTGCATCTCCTCTTCCTGTCCCACTATGAAGCTAGTTTAAAAGCTCCAAGATGAACCGGATGAGCGGGCTGCATTCTTATGTACGATGCAATCTATTGTTTGTCTTTTCTCTGGTACATCTTCCCAGCATCATTTTATTTTCACTGAGTCAAATGATTGACTATTCGGCAGAAGAAGGAAGGTTATATTTGCCACCACATTGACAGGGCAAAGATGGGCTTAATCTGGCCCATATTTATGAATGCCCAATGTGACAGAAACAACTATAGTACAAGCATATCTTGTGTCTGAAGATGCATAAACAATTTCTCCCAGCAGAACCATTTTTCTTCAAACACATTTTCTCTTAAGCTCGATTAGAGTATTTGATAGTAATGTTTCATGTCTTTCTCACACCATTAGTACTAGAGAAGTTGATATAAAACATAACAATTAGGTTTGGGACCCAACAGCTCATCTGAAGAGCAATGTGACCTGCTTACCTCATTGCTGCTTAGGACATGACTTGCAGCATTGATACATCTGATAATATCTTTAAACTTGTTGCAGACAAGAACTCATGGCTGCTGTGTTGTGATGACTATATGTATCATATCATATCTGCACAAAATCCAATCAGCAGAAATGAAGCAAGGAGAGGAGGAGAGCTCATGAAGTCCTACTTCTATCTCAGGAGCTATTTATTGACAGCTGATGGCTGCTAGGGGAGAGAGAGAGAGTTAGGTACATTCAGGGCTGTGGTCCCGGAGAGTCTGGTGGAGGGTGCAACATCTGTGACCATAGGAGGCAGCACTGAATGGAGTCAATTCAATGGAGTGAATTGGAGACAATCACATGAGGACAGAAAGGAAAGCATGATGGGAGATAGAGGAGAGACTGGGGAGGCAGATTTGATCAAAATATATGTATGACATTCTCATAAATAATTGTTTGATGTGTCCTTAAATGTATTTATTGTATATCTGGTAAAGACTTACCAAAAGTTACAGTTTTGTTCAATACATTTTTTAAATAGTAATGCAAAAACTCTTTAAAATTGTCATGGTTATTGAGGATAAAAAAATTAAGTGAATAATTAAAATCCAATAAGATGATATATGTTTGGGAATTTAAATGGGTAAACTATTTTGTTGATAAAAATCATCATAAGAAAGATAAAAATTAAAAATGTATATACTAGAACTTACAATCTACTAACCTTAACTGTTTCTCATTAAAGCAATTATTTTAGCATTTTATTAACTCATTGAGAATTTCATAAAATGTATTTTGATCATATTCACTACCCACTCTTTCTCTTTCCTTCTCCTAGATCTGCCTTCACTTTTCCATCACTCCTGAACCTCTGGTCTTCTGTTTTTGTTGTTATAACCACTGATTTCATTTTTACTGCCTATTGGTGAGTGTAGCATCATCTGCTAGAGTATGACCATACCATTTCAGCAAACCAATTCTCTCTCCCCATAAGCTTACAACTGTCAATAGCTCCTCAGTTAGGATAAAGAGCAAGTCAGCCCCTTCCTGCTCCATGCTAGAATATTGGCTGGCCTGATCTTTTACAGGTTATATGCAGGCAACTATAACTGCTCTGAGTTTATGAGTACAGTGGTCCTTTTCATATACAGAAGACACCTCTTTGCTCTTACCCTCCTGACCCCTGGCTCTTATTTTCGTTTGAATCTTCTTCCACAATGGCTCCCAAGGCCTCGAAGTGAGTTGTGGGGTGAAATAGGTACAATTATTTGTAGCACTCTTTTTGCACAGTGTTGCTTTTATTTTAGGTTTTCAAAGTGCCAGTTATAAAGATGTATTCAGGGACTCCTGCTTATCGTCAGTTTAATTTCTATACTTTTTCATATGAGGTCTTTGGAAGATTACAACAATTTAGTGCCTTTGTTTCTTCATGTGTAAAATGAGGTCATAATAGTAGGCCGATCCAAAGTTACTGTGAGTGTGCAATAAAGCTGTCTTTGTACAGTTACAATTGTTGTGATAAAATATCATGACCAAAGGAACTTGAGAGGAAAAAGGTTAATTTGGCTTATGTATCCTTAATCACAGTCCTTTGAGACAAGTCAAAAGAGAAACTCAAACCAGGTGAAAACCTGAAGGTAGGATATGCTGAAGAGGCTGTGGAGGGGTGCTGCTTACTGACTTGCTCTCCATGGATTGCTCGGCCTGCTTTCTTACAGCACCCAGGACCACCAGCCCAGAGGTGGCAACATCCTCAGTTGGCTAGAACCTCCCACATTAATCAGTAATTAAGAAAATACCTTAGAGGCTTTGCCTACAGCCTGATCTTATGGAAGCGTTTTTTTTGTTTGTTTGTTTGTTTTTTTTTGTTGTTGTTGTTGTTTTGTTTTTTTGTTTTTTTGTTTTTTTTTTTCCAGTTGAGGTTCTTTTCCCTCAGATGACTCTAACCTGTGTCAAATTGACATAAAACTAGGCATCAGAAGAGCATAGACTGAAATACTTCACATAACAAAAACACTTAACAAGGTCATCTACACACTTCACCGTAGCACTGCCCACTATAATGTTGTGTTTCATGTCAATTTAACTTGACACGATGCCTTGGCAGCCACTGGCCAGTTTGATATTGAAATCATTTTGTAGAATAAAGGAGAGAATGTATTTGATGTATATGAGGAGCTTGCACATGAAAATTAAGGCCATGTGAGACTTTGCTACCATAACAAAATATGTTAAATGCCTAAATATATAGATGCTAAAAATGTTCATTATCCTTTTCTTCGTGAATATTCATGGTAGGATTTCCCTGTGTTACCTATATGAGCATCGTTTTCCATATAATAGTAAAACATATCTGTATAAAAATCAATCTTTTTCTAACTTGATTTGTGATCTAAGCACATGCTAATATCTGGGCACATGGAGAAGCTGACATGTCATTCTGCTGTTTATATTATCTACCAGTGGAGCAGAAAGATCTTTGGATAAACAGTCATGTAGCCACACTGAAACACACCCTCTTTCAGCCCATTGTTTATTTTAAGACTGTGAACTGTTTATTGGCCAGATAATTTTAATGGAATCTAAATGTAAAGGTTCTTATGCCAGATCTCTAGATATACTCGATATAAATACTAGATATAAAACAGATTCACAGTAACACACAAACTTTCTGCATCTATGTTTGGCTAAAATAATAACAGAAGCTCTCTATCCCTTTTGAAACAAGCCACACAAGGAGACAGATGCAATCCTTCAAATAATGTTTTACACACTAGGCAGTGGAAAGCATTGATGATGACAGACAGTGGCCCCGGAGAAATGAGAATAGCAGGAAAGAGCACGAAAAAAGTGATAAACATGGCATCATTGAAATTAAAACTTCTCTCAAAAGATATTATAAAATGAGCAAAAAGACCAGGGTAAAACTTATACAATGTGCGTGTCTATTAATGTTCCTGTATCCATGATATATAAAGAAAGCTCAAAACCCAATAATAAGGAAATGATAACACAATAGAAACCAATAATGGACTTAAACAGACTCGCCAAAGAGAACCACAGATGGCAAATTAGCACCACAAAAGATGCTCAGATTTATTAGTTACCAGTAAAATGGAAATGAAAGCTCCCAGTGAAATCCCGCTAACTCCTATTCAAATGACTTACACTTACACAGCTGGAAAATTCAAACAGTGGCATTTGAAGAAATCACAGCACTAATAAGCTGATGGATGGAAGTTCAAGGGTCAAAACCACCTCAGAGGCACTATTTTGTAGTTTCTCGACAACACAGAGATACACACTTACCTTATGTTCCACTTGCTCCACCCTTTATTTACCCAAGGGAGAGGAAAAGGGCTTGGGGCACAAGTTTTCGCCCATTTTATCATCACTAGGAAGTAGCTATAATACAAATGCCTATCAGCAAGTATAGAAAACCCACCCACATGGTAGAATAGTACTGAGGGAAAGTATTATTGTCTGTGTCATGTTTTATTGTTAATTTGATACAACCTAGCATAATCTGGGAGAAGGAGACCTCAGTTGGAGAACTGGTCGGATTTGTTTGCAGTTGTGTCTGTGAGAGACTGTCTGGGCCAATGACTGACGTTGGATTGCAGGGCCCTGTGAGAGGTGTCATTGCTAGGCGTGTGGGTCTGGAATATACAAGAGAGTTAGCTAAATTTGAGCCAGAGTATAAGCCAGATCACAAGCCAGCAAGCAGAATTCTTCTGCGGCCCTTGCATCCCAGCTCCTTCCTGCCTTCACTTCCCTCAGTGGTAAACTGTGATCAAGTAAAAGCCATGTAAATCCTTTTCTTTCCAAGTTGCTTCTGATTGTTGTATTTTAGTATAGCTACAACAATCAGATGGGACAAATGGCCATGGTGAGAAAGTGTTCAGATCAGTACCTTCTGCGAACAAAGATGAAGGTGTTGTTTGCTATGATTAACTCTATATAAAGCTCCAGAAAATGCCAATTGATCTTTAATGACAAGAACTAGGGTAGGGTTTCATGTGGAAGTAGAGCAGAGAAGATCAAGAGAGAGGGTACAGGGACTGGAGAGATGGTTTAGTGGTTAAGAGCACTGGCTACTCTTCCAGAGGTTTGTGAGTTCAATTCCAGGCTCACAACTGTCTGTAGTGAGGTATGGTGCCCTCTTCTGCCCTGGAGGCAAACATACAGGGAGAACACTGTAAACATACATACATACATACATACATACATACATACATACTAAATAAATAAATAAATCTTTTTAAAAAGAGAAGAGAGGTTCACAGAGTTCACAGTCGGGAGGCAGTTTACACAGTGGGAATGGGGATGTGTGGAGGTGAGGTGCATTGAGAGAGGGAGGAGGGGAGGGAGGAAGGGAAGGAGAGACAGAATGCGGTTCATGAAGACAGATGGATTTGTTCTATCTTGAAAGTGGCAGTGGTACTCACACATACTTTATCAAAATGTGCTTTAAAAACATGTCTAGTATTGAATATATGTATACTGTGTGGTCGTGGTGGTATATGTGTGGGGCATATATCTGTACATTGCATACACTCTTGTGTACTAGTGTGTACCAGCAGAGGATAAACATGGACTTTCAGTGTCCTAGCCTACTGTTCTTTCTGCCTTATTCTGTAAAAGGAGGTTTCTGGCCCTGTCCAGCTGACAGTCCAGACCCACAGACCTGCAGCCTGGACCTGCGTGCAGCCGCTTTTCTGGACCAGCAGTCTTAAAGTCCCCAAGAAACACACAGGTGCTTATATTAATTTCACATGGTTTAGCCTATGTCTCAGGCACATTGCTAGCTAGCTCTTTATCTTAATTCAATCCATTTCCATTAATCTGTCTTGCCATGTGGCTCTTGGCTTACGTATTTCATTACATCTTGTATCATAGGCAGCTGGGTCATCTCTGTCTGACTCTACCCTCCTCCTACCTATGCTCCAATTTCCCTGCCTATGTATGGTGCCTGCCATAGGCCAAAACAGTTCCTTTATTTAAAGAATGATATTCTCAGCATATACAAAGACATTCCCACATCATTATTCCCTTAACACAGGGTCTCTCCTGGAACCCAAAACTCCTCTTTCTCTGGCTGCCTACATTGGCAGGTCAGCAAAACTCAGCAATTATTTACCTTCCCAGCCAACACTGGAATTACAGGAGAACATACCATGCATGGTTTTTGCATGGGTTCAGGGGATTTGAACTCAAGTCTCCATGCTTGCACTGCAAATGCTCTTAAGAGTGCTCCTACCTGTGAGGACATGGATTCATCCTTACAAAGCTTTGTTTCAGAGAAGTGTTTGGTACCTGAGGGTGGGGCCCAGGTCTGGGAGTGCTCCTGACAGCCAATAGATTCAAAAGTTAGATTCGCCCCAGAAAGTTCAGCTAATGGCTCTTTTGCCCAATCCTGAAATGCCAAAAAGTGCAGCTCCTTCATTACGTAGGTTTTTCTTTAATACTCTTCTCCCTCAGGACTGGGGTGGGGTCAATAGCTTTCCACTGTGCCTGAACGAGGCTAATGACCCGAGTTTGTTTGGAACCTGTATGTAACAATAAAACCCTCATGCATGTTGCAGTGAGTCCAACTCCATGGTGGTTTTTGGGACTTTCCAGACACAAGTACAACAGCACCCACCCAGCAATCTCCTCAATCTGAGCACTAATTATACTTAAACAAAATGGCAGGAACTAAAGAACATTAAAGGGGTCAAATACAAATACAAAAACAATAGATACCCACATGTTGGGAAACGTAACTCCAGACTTGTGTTTGCAACTTCTAGCCTTTCTGTATCTATATGTGACTTGTTTTAAAGGAAACACACACAGATCATGAGAACTTAGATGAAAATACAAGAAAAAAGGAGCTGGCTATCTCTAACATCTTTGATGCCACATGCCCTGTCTTCTTTTTTTAGGACTTGAAGGTCTCTTTTTAAGCCTCATGATTAAAGTCCTGGAACTCTTAATAGCAGATGATAGCATGCAAAATAGAAGGAGCTTTCCTTTTGATGTTCACACATAATTCCTATTCAGAATGCCAGGAATTGTGGCTTTAATGGCCTCTGCCCCATGCTGGTGCAGTCCTCTCCCTGACATGACTTCCTCTTATAGAGGAGAAGCGGAGACAGGGTACCATTGTTCATCTGATGGGCACAGAGGATTCCTCCTGGTGTATTCAAGATGCTGTAAAGAAATAAAGGTTGGCTCACTAGGTTTCCATAAGATTTACATTCGCATTAGTAAGTTTACTGGAAGTGTTAATACTGAACCTAAGGACTGAACAGGCAGAATGGGTACTCTGCAGAATGGGAACGAAAAGTAATTGTATTCTTTCCCTCCCTGCTCCTTCAGACTTTCTTTTCTATATTGGATGAAGTCTTTGCCATGTGTTTCTGTGCCCTTTTCATCAGGAGAAAAGTCATTTTGGTGACTCAAAGCTCCATCTGTGCTTTATGAATCCACAGTTCTTCAACATTGAAAGCGTTGGCTTTGTCTTCACTGTCTGCAGATCAGGTCCATTCTGTGTCCCTCTCTGTTCCTTTCTCCTCAGCAGATGCTACGTAAGATTACTCTGGGATTGCACACAGTTGGGTAGAGGAGCCACAAGGTGAGAAAGTATTACTAGATTGAACCAGTATAATCTGGTTGGGGTCTTAGCATGGGCCAGGGTACTTCTTGAATTTTGATTTCCTAGGAATCATCTAGGGTCCATTAATGACCCTTCTTGGGGATGTCCAACTATGTTCCCTTTATACAATGCCTTTCTGAATTTCCCAAGTAGGCACTTATTACTCACCTCTGAATGTTACTTAAAATCTCAGTGATGAGGTAAAATGATAGAACTGATTATTGTCACAGATGACTAGTTTCCACTAATCCGAAAGCTAAAAAACCCACCGGATTTCACCCACAACTTATACCAGAGGATTTCTCACTTATCCAGTGTTTTTACCAGTATATATTTGGTGACTTTCTTTTGTTCTGTGACTGTACAAGCTTATTAACCTCTTCTATAGTAGGGCATATCATTCCTGACAACCCAAGCCTGTGTTCCCAGGCCAAGACCTCTAATGTCTGGCTCATAAATTATCTTACTCCTCTTAGAGCTGGAGAGATGGCTTAGTGGGGAGAGGCTAATATTGTTCTTGTAAAGGATCCAGATACAGTCCTTAGTACCCATATCTCAGAGTTTACAACTATCTGTGACTCTAACTTTGGGAAATCCTATACCCTCTTCTGGCCTCTTCTGGCCTCCACTGGCACTTGCATTAACATGCACATATGCACTCTCATTCATATAAATATATGGAAAGCCCATCATGTGTGGCTAGATCATAGGCCTTAGAACAGAGCATTTACTACTATTGTACTAACTGGCAACATGCACAGAACAAGGGACTTTAGCAAGATCAACTCGAAATAGAACATCTATATAATCTGAGGAGGCTCAAGAATTACTGTGAAATAGCAGTGAAAAGAGCCACAGGGAGTATACATTTGCAGTGAAACAGTATGACAGTGTACATGCACACTTGACCTCAAAGTGGCTTTCACTGCATACACAGACTTATATAAGATCAAAGCCCCAAATCCCACAATGGATGGGAAAGGGTTCAGGAAGTCCCACACACTGCTGAGAAGCTATTTACAATCATTGGATGCTGTAAAAAGTCATTTTTCTTCAAGGATATCAGCCCCACAAGGCAGCCCAGGCTCTAGTTGAGGGTTCCACACCCATTCACTTACAGTCAATACAGAATGGACACAATTGATATTAAACTACAGAGAGGTAGTTGGGGGGTGTAATGAAATAAGGTGATGGAACACAAATTGGAGGGGGTGTAGAAAATGGGTTGAAACACATATGCATGTATAAATAATTAAAAAAATTTTAAAGAGGAGGAACTATGCTGTGTGTTGACAAATCCATTAAGGCATGAGAAAATTCACTTTCATTTGGTTTGTTCTGAGCTTTGAAAACCAATAGACAAAACCAAAACTTTGACATTTACCCAACCAAGTTTCCATGAGGAGAGAAAGAGTCCCTCAAATGAAGACTGCAGTCAGAAGGAGCCAGTGCCTTTGGGTCTCTCTTTGCTTTCTAGCCAACCATTGACACAACCATATTTTGACTTTTTACTCACCATTAGTTCTGTGAAAATCTAGTTGACGTGACACCTGGATACTTTGTCATGCAAGTATGAAATTACAGCCTCTGTCAGCTTAAACTTAGTATTTCAATACATGTAATCTTTTTAAAAAATGTCTTCCAAATGCAAGTTAAGCACTTAACCCTCCCAGAATTATCTTTGCTTAAACACTCAAAGGTTTAAAGGTGAAAGCAGTTGCTGACATTGTGCTGGAGTTTTTTATCTGAACAATAACTGGCAATGTTTTATTTTTATGTCTTTGGGGACTGTGAGTTCAGTTTTTACTGATCACATGGTAGGGGTAGGGAGAAGCACAGAGAAGGAGGATGAGGAAATTGAGAGACACAGGGGCATTGTGGCTATATAGGTATATAACATTCTGTATATGTGCATGCATACATGCAGATAACATTCAGTAGCAGAGATGTGAAAATGATCAGAAGCACACATAGTAATCGATAACTCCGTGCTGAAAAAGATCTCTGCACTTAGTTTTCCAAGTTTTAATGTGGATTTTTTTTTTAAAACTCTACCAGTTTCAGTAAATCATAGCTAACCATCTGGGCTGGGGCTGAAGCTCGTGTGTGTGTGTGTGTGTGTGTGTGTGTGTAGCTCTTGACTACTATGTATTTTTCTCTGTGCTAAATCTTAAGCATTAACACAGACACACACACACACACACATCATAGCCCTGTTTTGACTAGATATGTATAGTCCCTACCTATTTAATATGGCCAATAAAAATGATATTTATGAGGTTCATTTATTTACCATTCTGTCCTTTCTGGTTTGGGTAATTTTTTATGCTTAAACAAAGTTTGCAATAAATATGAGCACTAAGATGGAAAAACATGCATGTGCCATTTTCTTGTTTGGGACCCCATTTTCCTTCCAGTTTCTTGCTCTAAAAATATAAAAAACTCTATGAGGTAGCCAGCCCCATATTGCCCCAAAAGAACCCATTATATATATGTTATTCCTTTGAGGGAGTGATTATGAAATCTGGGCTTCCTGTTTCATTCTGTTGAACAGTGGTCCTAGGAATTATGATTGTTTACCAAATATATTTCCATAATTGACCTGATTAGAGAAAGTGATTAAAAAAATAAATCTATTCCTTGTGGAGGGGCTTTGTCAATTGACTTTTTTCTTCTGTTAAAACCATATAAATTTATTTGATATGGGGTTAATTAAGATATAAACTGTATTGCTACACAAAGAATTTTTTTAATTTAAAACAGATATTAAGAGTATTGACAAACTGAACAGAAACAGGGACCTATGTGGAAGGCGGAAATTTTTCTGTTTTCTTTGGTTGGGATCAGACTAGTGAAACAGAATGAATTTAGCTGCAAACCTCTCCCACTGGGGATGATATGTCTGCCCTTTGCTCAGACTTATCTGTAGACATTGTGTTGTTAGTACCAGATGGTCTATGATGTTTCGGATTTAGTTTATGATTTTCAAAGGTTAGAAAGAATCAGACAAACAGGATGTTTCTCTGCTGGACATGAAGGATGTTGTGAACTTTCCATGGTTCAATTTGGGCCATCTGATCTTTGGTCCCCCTGAAAGTCCTACCGGGATTCATTTTGTCCTTGGGAGAGAGTCATATGCTCATTTTGGAAGACAGGCTTTATTAATACAGACAGAGTACTGAGGCAAATGGAATGAGCCAAAAAGGATTAACAGCTTGATGATAGTAAGAATCTTCTGTGTATAGAGATAAGATAAAAGGAATTACATTATGTGTATACACTAAAGGTTTATTTTTCGCATAAATAGTTCCATTTAATAAGCAACGGTACCATAGTCCATTATGTTTTATGTCTAATATATTCCATCATCCTTGTGAATCTTATTTAAAGAAAAAACATTTGGTTGGGTAATGTGCAACATGTACCTTGGGGTAGCAATTTATGCTACTCTCTTATCAGAAATTATTTCCAAATGTCTCATATTCATACTTGAAATTCTGCAAGAGACAATTTTTCTAAATCTCACACATGGAGCTTCATGGCAGATGACTTCAGTAGGCTCTCTGTAGCATCCGGTAAAGAATTTATGTGGAAAGATGGAGAAAAACAAATAGAGACAATAGTGAGACTTTATTGTGTGATGTTGCTCATTTTATAAAATTAGAAATTTTAATTAAGTTCTTTAAACCACATCTATTTTATTAATGTTATAATCTTCATCAGGTAGGGTAGATTTACTATTTTAAAGTTAATTTAAGCATGCATGGTAAAAATCATTTTTAGTCATTGACAGATTTTTAAATGTGATTATATTTTAAGATTGTAGTTTTGAATCTGTATTAAATGCTCTCAATATATCATGCTAAAATTATCTTCATAATAGAAATGCATTTGAGATACATGTGCTACAGAGATTGTTTGTAATTAAAGATTTATGATGCTTCTAATCTCCCTTGCACGCGCACGCGCGTGTGTGTGCGTGCGTGCGTGTGTGCGTGCGTGCGTGCGTGTGTGTGTGTGTGTGTGTGTGTGTGTGTGTGTGTGTGTGTGTGTGTTGATCCTCTCATTTCACGATGTGCACCCCAGATCAAATTCACATTGTCAGGTGTTTTTGACAAGCACCCTTACTCCTGCAGCCATCTCTCCAGCCCAATATCTACAACTTTTCTTTTTTTTTTAAAAAAAAAAGATTTTTAAAAACTTTATTAAGGATTTAAATCACAATAGAAACTTCAAAATTGTTTAATTTTTTCCTTATTTAAATGACATTTAAAAAATTATTTTACATATGGATTGCTGTTTTCCCCTCTTCTCTCTTCCCATCCTCCTCCCACTTCCCATCTAGCCCTCCCCTTCCCCTCCCCCTCCATCTCCACTCAGAAAGGGGCAGGCCTCCCATGGGCTTGAAGAAAATTAGGCACACCAAGATGAGGCAAGAACACCTCCTTCCTTTGTATCAAGGCTAGGCAAGTTAATCCAGCATGGGGAACATGTTCCCAAAAAACAGCTAGATAGGCTTACAGCTAGTTGTGAACCACCCAATGTGGGCGCTGATACTAAAACCCTTCTCCTCAAGTGCAGGAAGAGTGTTTAGTGGCTCTTTATTTAAGACATCTTTCCAGCCCTGAAAACATAAAAAAAAAAAAAAATCTAAACCATTGAAAATCACTAAGAGCATTCAACAGGTTCTGTTGTTCTCTCTCTCTCTCTCTCTGTCTCTGTCTGTCTATCTGTCTTTTTGGACCTCCAGCTTCCAATAATGACACAGAGACTTCTTATAAATTATGAAAACTTGGCCTTAGCTTAGGCTTGTTCCAAACTAGCCCTTAAAATTTAAATTGACCCAGTTATATTAATCTTGTTAACTCTCTGCCATACTGTACCTTGTCTGGCTGGCAAATTCCCTCTCCGTTCTTCTCAGAGTTCCTCTCTCCCCAGAAATCTCACCTATCCAGACATTCCTGGCTAGTGATCATTCATCTCTTTATTAAATCAATTGGAAGATTTTTTTCACAACCGCCCCTTTTTTTATCTAGATCATGTTAGATTTTTCAGGTAAGACTCAATCCTTGGATCCTCCTTCCTCAAACTCCCAAGCAATTAAGATTATAGGAATGTGATGCAACATCTGGAAATAATATGTTTAAATTTTGTCCTCAGAATAGTCTCTATATTCTCAGGGAAAAATATGTCAATGTGGATGCACAAGATATTTAATGACAACAGACTGGTAACCCTAATCCTATGCCCATGACCAAGACCATAAAACAATGTTACCAAACTTGACTCTACAAGGTCTGGTGCCCACTTATGTCTGTGTGTCCAATGTGGTCATAAATCCATCTCCAACTTCCTTCTGCTTTTTACTCCTAATTTGGCTGTTTTTATTGGATTTTTGAAGATGGATGACCAAACTTGACTTCTTGGTTGCAGTTTGTAAGTGAACTGTATCATAGGATACTATTATTTTAAATTCCTCAACTCTGCTGAATTATCCATGCATAGTGGGTTGCAATGTATTCCAGCCATTTGCTCTCACTGACAAAAATAAGCACTGACTACCTAAGTCTTCTTTCATAGGGTATATTAAAACCAGTGTTAATGGTACGACTGGCAGAACCCACAGGAGTCCAAGATAGTATTGTGAGCTATTTATGTATCACATTGTATGTGAAGTTTCAGACAAAATGCATATCCCAAATATTTCTTCTCAAAGGAAACAAGTGTGCAAAACTTCATTTCTCTTTGTCTCATACATACAGTTTGTGGTCTGCCATGGCCTTGTAATAGAGACCCAGTGACCAATAACCAGCCTTTTTCCTTTCTAAACAGCTTTTTTTTTTTTTTTTTTAAGCATGGATTACGTTGCTCAATCACATTTTCATTTGTTTTGTTATTTTTGATAATTCTAGAGTTCTGAACATAATACTTTCCCTTGGAAAAGTAACTAATTTTTCCACTAAGGAAAAATAGATGCAAATACTGTCTAATGTGAGTTATCAAGTACAGCCAGAATGACACATGGGGAGCATGCTCTCATGTTTTAGAGTATGTTGATGTTTCTGGCTAGAAAAAGGCATCTGGCACATCAAAGGAAACAATTCCAGTAAATAGAAAAGATCTCAGGACCCAAAAATAATGAGCTTCATGTATGGAGCTCATTTTTTAGCTAATTGCCCTTAATTTATTCAGCTGAAATACCTTACAGCATCCCATGATTAAAGGGCACTGTGTTTCACTTGTCAGTGAATTAGTTTGATATTGATATAAATGAGCCATAAACTATCTCCATGATGACTTCCTGAATAATAAGAATGCATTTTCTTTGGTTCCTTGCTCAATAAAGAATGAAATATACCTGATGCTCAGGCTCTGAAGCAAATCTTTCACAGTTTAAAAAAATGAAAGGAAGATGAAATTAATCACCAAGAATGTATTTCCTCCAAGAAATTAAAACTTCACTGGATATGAAGCTTATTTATAGTAAGACTGAGTGAGTAACAGTGGAAGTAGTCACTTTCATCTTATCCCTGATGGGACTCAGTCTCCATAGTGATTGATTTGAAAACCACTTAGACAGCTCAACAGTTAAGAGTAATCAGATCAACAGCATCATCATATGCACCGAGTCTGCAAACACTTGCGTCAAAAGTAGCTTCTACAAACATACAATAACGATCCATTCTACTCTTCAATAATTTAAGAAAATTAAAAAATAAAAGTACAGTCACAGCAAGGATTTTATACTAAAATAACTTTCTTGATTTTTTTTTGTTTGTGTAATTGTCAGTGTTATCCTGAAATAAATTTGCAAAACTAGCCTCCATGCTTGAATACATTTGGCTCAAAATAGCCTCAGTAAATAGTGAAGTTTACTCTAGCTTGATGTGTAAATAAATTATAACGCACACTAAGGGTATATTCTTGAATCCAAACAACCAGAATTAGTCAATCTAAACAAACAACTGAATCTTAGTTATTCTTAACAGCTGAAGCTCCCAAAAATCAGGCTTGGGGACCTGCTGAAACAAGACCACATAGAGCCAGCTACTGGCTTAGCAATAAGGTTGGTTTAATGTATCACTTCCCTTTTCAGTCTATGGCTCTAACTTGTTCATGTGGTAAGGTGATCTATCTAGAATCAGTCTCTTAATTTTCATAAAATATCTAAATATCTAGTAACATTGCCTTTGAGCTCTGCAGGACACATTCCATGCTGGTTTTTATACATCCACAGGAAAGCTAATTTGTGTTGGTTTATTTATTTATTTATTTTTGCCAGTGGATAGAGATGATGAGATGGATACCTGAATGGACGATTTGTATTAGATGGTACTCTGGATGCTTCATGATCTCAGTCATATATATAGGATTAGTGTTGATTGGGGTTTGAAATACTGCCAAGTTCTAGGCCTCTTCTTTCTTCAAATGAACATTTTCAAATTTGACCAGTCTCAGCTTTTCTTATACAAGATATTTTGCAACCTACTCATCGATAATTGGAAGAGACTTGTAATTCAAAGGTTATAACTGAGGTAACTTCCTCACCTACAGATATTGAAAGAGACGACAAAATAACAACTGTAGCCTCTAAGTATTGATTTATTTGTGACTGAAATATACATCGCAGACCTTCCTCTTCCCTTCACGAGAAGCATAACTAGTATCTGTACCTATCTGCACAGATCTAACTATCCCATCACCATTTGCTCCCTTGATTCCTGACCTTTTAAATAATTGTGAATCTTTTCAAATTTTCTTCTGGTTCCTTTAACTCGTCTTAGAGAATCTGGGTCAGCACTGTCTAGTGGAAACAAAATTTTAGCTAGGGTACAATTTAAATTTTCTGCAAGATACATTTTTAATAGGTAAAAGCAAAAAAATTACTTATTCAATTCAATAATAGGTTTTATGTCATCCAATATATCCTGAATATTACCATTTCAATATATGTTTGGTATAAGACCTAGTGAGGATATACTTTCTTTCTGTTGTCTTTGAGTGTGTATGACATTCAGTATATCCTAACTCAACATAGCACATTTCAAGAGCTCAAAACACATTGTAAGCTTTGGCTTACCAAGTTTCCTAACAAGACTTCAGGAAGAAAGTGTGGTCAGGAAAATGACCTTAGCAAATATGAGATTTGATAATTGCTCCTCATTCTCCATCAAGTCCTCAGAATGTGTTAATCAAAGTCTAGGCAGAGTATTTCATTTTTTTTAAAGGAGCCCCCAGGGACAGACAGTGGTCTCCATTTTTACTCCATAGTTGCAGAGAAAAAGCTTTTGTTTTTGTTCTTTCTGGGCATGACTAGAATCCTTATCATGTGACCTGCCCTCTACAGTGACTCTTAGTGAAGCAGCCACATAATTTCACCCTGCAAAGATCACTTAGCTTATCTCTTAGATCCTGCAGCTAGGTGGTCCTACTCAGAGGACTTTTTTCCATTGTATAGTCACATTTGTAATTGCTATTTAAACTTGATTTTCATTTTTTAGTGTCATTGTGGGAGAGAGTAGGGATTAAGCCCTATTTCTGCAGGTTGTGAGTGTACCTTTGTACCTGCCAGTCTATGATTTTTTTTTTTTTAATTTCCAATGAAGTAAAGTTAAAAAGTTCCTCTAGTTTTCTCAAGACTGCCCATTCATGCACTGGTACCTCTGAAATCAGAGTAGAGACCTACTTTCTGATCAAGTAAGGGAGTCTTAGTTGCTGCATTGCTGTAATCCACTGTGCTATTGGAAATTCAGAAATATGGCTGGCTACTGTGTTCATTCCAGTACAAGGGTCTTCAACATTGAAGGAACTCATAAGAAGACAGAAGTCCTGGCCCTTTCCAGGCAACAGAACCTAATAATCTATCATTGCTGAAGTTCAATTGGTCTGAGGTGAGGCCTGGGGCTGGGTATCACTTCAAAACATATCCTGAATACTTTCCAATTGTAAACCCACTTTTGGAACCATAGGTTTACTTCAAGGCAGAAGTGAAATCTTAGTTTAAGGAATGAAAATTTCTATTCTGTTTATTGCCTGTACAGTTTCATATACATTAAAGGAAATTACTAAGATTACTATGTGGATAAAAGTTTTTAAGCTTTATTTTGTCAGTTTTAATTACAAATCTAAAGTATTAGGGCTAGAGAAATGGCTTGGCCATTAAGGGCTAATACTGCTCTGGCATATTACCTGAGTTTGGTTCCCACACCCATGTGGGGTGACTTACAACTTCCTGCAAATGAAACTCCAGGAGTCTTTCCTGTTTCAACCGGTAACTATACTCTTGTACACAAGAACACACACACACACATGCACACACACACACACACACACACACACACACACACACACACACAACTAATAATAAAATAAATCTTAAAACAAACCCTAAGGGATACACATATTAGTGTTGGTGTCAATTCATTTTTAAAAGGCATCTGCATGGTTGTCTTGACATGAACAAATCATCTCAGAGTTCTGCTAGTACTATATGTTTACTTCTATACCCATTTCCCCTTTCTTTTCCGAAACATGCTCCAACAGCCTCTGCCCTCAATGAAGACTTGAACTTGTGTGTAAGTACCTGACAGTATGACTAATATACACCAAACCGGAAACTCAGAGTCAAGTACCCAGGACCCTTAGGTCTTTAGATTAAGTATCACACTGTTGGCCTCACAATCACAGGTGAGAAGTCCTCACTCTTGTATTTTGTTCTCTTCCCTATGATGTTAGACCACTTCTGGGTATGCAGTCTAGTTTGGAAGCTGTATTTCTATCTTCTCTCTGATTGGTCAGACATTTTGTAGACCACTCCCAGTGGAAAAGGATTCTGGGAGGTGTAGTTTTAAAGAGTGTATTGCCATTACTGCCCTTCCCACAACAATAAAGCAAACAACTGTCGTTTTATTGCTAGGGAGTGAGAAGAAATTGGAAATGTGGTGCAGTGGTGTATGTTGTCCCCTCATACAGATGTTCCCATGTCCTCTATTTTCTTCACTTATGTGTGAATGTTTCACTTTATTGTCTGTCATTCTCATCCCTTTGTGTCTGTAGGGTCAGTGTCTGTTTTACTTATGAGTGTGTACACAGCACCTAGCATATGGCTTGGTACCATATTTTTCACTGATAATTAGCTGAATAATGTCTTAGGAGAGTAATAAGCACAAAATAATAGAAAACACGTTTTTTTTCTCTTATTATTTAGACTTGTGTCACTCCATTTAGTTAACTGACTTTTAAAAAGTTTTGAAATTATGATATAACTACATTGCTTCTCCCTTGCCTTTCCTCCTTCAAAAACCTGCTATATATACCCCTCCTTGTTCCCTTATAAATTTATGGCTTCTTTTTCATTAATTATTGTTACATCATATATGTATATTTTATACATATATATTCCTAAATAGAACCCACTCTGTCTATATAATATTACTTTTATTTGCTGATTTTTTTTAAATAAAAATCTCTTTAGTAATTCTGATGCTACTGGTTATATAAGAAGTGTGTTTGTTGTACTTTCTTTCAATATAAGTTTTGGAGTAATCCATCATCCCTTACCTGCAGAGATCAAATAGGCTTTGTAAAATAAATTAGATAAAAGGCTCTTTTCAGCATTAGTGTACAATTCAGAGCATCACATTAAGAATTCCATAACACAGCACAAAAGTTAATGAAATATTTAAAACATAGGCGCTCTAATAACACAGAAGCACAGTTTACACAAATCAAGAAGCAGAAGTCAATCATATTGAAGCTAACTTTAAAAATATTGACTGGGCTGTCTCCAAAAGCTAGCATCTGCTTCATCATACTTTATAACTTGGTTACACAGAGGAAGACTTCAGAGAAACCTTACACACAGCCAGCCGGGTTGTTGTTGAGTTCGGTTGTCTAAAACCAGCTGACTTAATGCTACTTTTCACTCTGTCCTATATTCCTTCAGTTTTAATCTCCCTTGTGACCTTTTCTCCATATTGCAGAACATGAGCTGGTATATGACACAGTGTGGTGACTGGCAAATGTGCATACTCAGCAAAGACACCAACAAAAGACAGATGGGAAAAAAATCTGAAAATCTGTTACACCTGCTCCTTTGAAGGGTGAGGGATAGTTTGCTTTGCAGAGTATTAAAAAAAATCTCCCCTCAACATTATGCCCTTTAGTAGAAATTATTGAAAGATATCTTTTTCCTTCATCAATTATTAAACAAAGAGGACCCCAAGGGAGAGGCAGCTTGTGCTTGCTCATGATTCTGTAAAATCCTCAGTGTTCCCTTCCTCCCGTATCCTTTTAGAGCACACAGACATCCCCACAATACCAGATGCATTTCTGTAAAAGACAGTGTTCAAGCTTTGACTTCAGGTCTGTGGTGACAGCTACATGAGATAGGAGAAAAGAAACACACATATTCATGGTAGAATAGGCACTCTTAATAGGGAGACTGTGTCACTTCCCTGTTGAAATCCTACCAACTCCCATTGCTCACAGAATGATGTCTATGTATTCATGGATCCCAGCACTCTTGCTTATGCCCTGCTTAACCCAGTATACTCATCTCTTCATTCCATCACTTTTATATCTACCCGTGCCTTTCTTTTGTGTCACATTCTTTCTTATCATTAGTTCCTCACCCCAAAAATATTTTCCCAGACATTCTTTGATGACTTTCAGAAAAAGGATTGATATGCAACCTTCTACTAAAATGGTCCCTGATGAGCATGGTGCTGATGTGAACGAACTCTATATGCCATCTTGTAGGTTTGGCTTAAAATTGTCTAATACCAAAGATCCACAAAGGCAGAAAGGTTTTCTGCTTGACACAGGGCATTGTACACATGTTAAAGAAACACTGGCTGGTTGCTGCTAAGCATATTTCTCCTATCCTTTGGATCTTTACCTTATTATTTCTTATTATTACTATTTGTTTAATAGTTTCAAACACACATTCAATATACTGTTATCATTCCACAGCATTCCTTCTTTTCCAATTCCTCCTCATTACCCTGACTTCTTTACCCTCCCAACTTCTTCACATGCTCTGTTTTATTTTGTAACCTACCAAGTTCACTTAGTGCTGGAAGTGTATGCATGTGTAGGATCAGGAGCATGAGTAACATCTTAGGGACTGAAGCACTGCAAAAACGGACTTTCCCTCTCATCAATCAAGAGTTTTCAGTAGTTTGTGGTTATATATTATATATTTAATAAAAACAATGTCTGAAATTTCAAAGGACATAGCCACCCAATAGAGCCAAGCCATGAAGGTCAGGGAGTGTTGATTCATGCCTTTAATCCCACCATCACTTGGAGGTAGAGATTCATCTGGATCTCTGCGCAAGACCGAACAGAGCCAAGCAGTGTCGGCTCACATCTTTAATCCTAGCAGTAGGAAAGTTGAACCAGGAAGTGAGATAACTGGGTGGAGGGAGAGAAGGAAGGAGTTTATCTTCCCTTGCCACTTTCCATTTGGCTGAGGGGAGAGACTTGTACTCAGAGGATTCAGGAAGAGAGACCCGAAAAACTGGCTTGCTGAAAGAATTGGCTGTGGTTTGGTACCTGTCTTTTTGATATGTCAGCTTTTCCCCAATATCTGGCTCCAAGTTTTTATTATAATACTAAATAGAATTTATGCAATATTAGCACTTCAGTTAGAGATGAGACTTTATGACTATATGCACCTGCCTCGCTGGGATTTGGTCTGCCTTGATCTTGCATGGGTCTCGTGCATGCCATCACAACCCCTGTGAGTTCATATGTATACACACCCTACTGGGTGCTGAAAACAGTTGGTGCTTTCAACCAACGGATCTAGTTAAAACAGTGAACTCCAGATTTAATGAGACACTTTGCCTTAAACAATAGCTGAAAATAGTGTTTTCTGAGACAAGGTCTCTCACTGGACCTGGAGTTGACAGTTTTGGCTAGAGATTGCAATGTGTACCTCCATGCCTGGCTTTTGTGCTGGTGCTGAGGATCCAGACTCTGGTCTTCATGTTTGCATAGCAATCACTTTTACTCAGTGAATCATCTTACCATCTTCAATAAACACTTGCTTAATACCTACACACAGAAGCTTTTGCAGACCCAACCTATTGATGAGTAAGGAAGACTTAACTCAGGGTAGAATTGGGGTTGGTGCAAGAGGAGCTTAAAAATAGAGAAGATTCTTAGAAGATGCCCATCCTTTCTGGTCTGCTGGCCCTGGTTATCTCACCCTGTTCCTTTAAAAAATGTCTGCATCGTGCCTTATGGAAGGCTGTAGCTTCACCCTTTGTTGCCTGACATCTGTTCATGGCAAATGATGTTTCACCCAATATTCAATGTGACTGTTAAAATAACTTTTCAAAGAAAGTAGCATCTCTAAGGTGTGCACAGGACCTGTAGTTACCAGGGCAATGTGGTTTGCATTTGGGGCCATCTTCTGAACAAACTGCTAGGAAAATAAATGTTGACTAGGGCACAGAGGGCAAGAGAGGGCATCTGCCGAACAAGAATGTTTTACACTGGTAGAAAACTGTTAAACAAGATGGAGACACAGTGGCTGCTTCTCATGGCCAGGTGCCTCATCACACTTTTTACACAAATGAACCTACTTAATACTTAAGCTTATCAGCACTATGGGTTCCATATTGTTATTACCAGGACTGGGGACTTGCTTTGGGGTAGCCAGAGGAATTAATTTCATTTTAATGAGCTGGACTTGCACCTGTGAGCACTTGTAAAGAGAGTGGAAAAGTCTGGGTACAGTCTGTACGAGACAGGTCAAGCCACCTTGTATCCATTAGACTGGGAGCTGATGTTTTTCAGGGCAGACTCTGCTAAGCTCTCTAGAGTTTAACCACATTTGCTTCCCTGTGAAGCTCTAAGGCTAGCCATTTAATAGGAAAGAACATTATCTGTGGATCCATTCTCATTAGACAATGCTCTTTCCACTGAATTTCAGAGTGATCTCATAGAAACAGACTCACAGAGACCAGAAGTGATGACTGGCAGTGGCTTTACCCTTTACTGGAGATTGTAAAACATTGCAAAGTCTTAGCAGGCTTACAACGTCCTCCCTGAAAGATAAGTATTATAAACACCTTCTTGCTTTAGAGGCTTATCATCAGTAATCTACTAAGCGAATCTATTCGTATTTGCTAAAGATAACTTTGGGGGTTTTTCAATATACCTGAGTTCAGATGTATTTCTTATATTTATCTTTTCTGAGGGCTCTGTTATAGGTTAATCAGTCACAATTCTAATATAATTGAGAAAAAGTAGTTGGTTATCCTCTGAAAGATGCAAGGCATCAATGTTATTTCTGGTGTGTCATTAGAAGTTTCTTTCCCATAGTGAGTTTTTTGAAAGATGTTTTGTAATGTTGGTGATCTAAAGCCACAGATTCAGTAGCAAACCTGCCACTGCCACACGTGTTTGCTGTTGGCTTGTTGTATATGAAATATTTTTAGAAAATTGAGTGTGAGAAGAGGGAAGAGTAAACCTGACACCCAAAACAGTGAAGGCATGTTTTTTGTTGTTTTTATTCTCTAATCTGTGGGAGCCCACCACCCAGCTCCCAAATAAATGCATAGAGACTTATTATTACTTATAAATGCCCAGACTTAGCCTGGCTTATTTTTAGTCAGCTTTTTTTAACTTAAATTATCTTGTCTACCTTATGTCTCTGAGCTTTTACCTTTTTTATTTCTGAATAATTTTTTTCTTTCCTTCTTAATCTGTGGCTGGTTGTGTGGCTGTGTGGCTGTGTGGCTGTGTGGCTGTGTGGCTGGTTGGCTGGGTGGCTGGGTGGCTGGGTGGCTGGGTGGCTGGGTGGCTGGGTGGCTGGGTGGCTGGGTGGCTGGGTGGCTGGGTGGCTGGATGGCTGGGTGGCTGGGTGTCCTCTCTCATCCTTTTCTTGTTTCTGTCCTTTCTCTTCTTTTTCTCCTTCCATTTATTCTCTCTGCCTGCCAGCCTCACCTAATTCTCTCTCCTGCCTAGCTATTGGCCATTTGGCTCTTATTAGACCAATGATGTGTTTTAGACAGGCAAAGTAGTACAGCTTTATAGAGTTAAACAAATGCAACCTAAAAGAATGCAACACATATTTGCTTCATTAAACAAATATTATACAGTATAACACATCTTCAACTAATATTTCACAACATGAGCATGCACAAAATTCTCAAAGAATAAAAAACCTGTATCAAAACTCTATTGAAATCAGTATGACTGTATAAAAACAGTTGGACATCTCTGTGTTTCCAACTACCTCTTATGCCTTGTGGTTCTGTAGAAGAGTTGACTGAATTGAATGGCATTCTTAAAAATCACTTGGATAGTTGTTATTAAGTGGGGACTTCAATAGGGACATTTTTGGCTAGGATGGTTGTCCCCACTTGGTTACATAATGTGCCTGAGTTAGTTGGCACTAGGGAGCAGTTTCATTAAGCTGTCAACAAAACATTTTTCTGGTCTCTCTACAATCTTGGTCTTCTGGTATGAAAGCAGTTCAACGCCTGAAGAGAATACCCCCACAGCTTGTTTTAGGAACTTACCTAGTCCTAGTGTGCAAAGTCCCTTCTGTTACATCCTTCCTATGAACTAAGTCAGTAAATATCGTAAGCATTGAAGAGGTGTGGATATTTCACCATTCATAGGGAGAAATGATAAAGAACTTGTAGCCAACTGAACTGTAAGTTATGGGTATACTGAATCTTCCATCTTACCACCCTTTGTAAGAGCTCATGAAAAATGTTATACCATTTTCATTGGGGTGGGATCTATATGTCTGAATCTTCCAAGAAAATAACCTTAGAAAATTCAGATTGGTGAAAAATGTGACAAAGAGCCTCTTTGGCATCTTGCACTATTGATAGAATCAGAGCAGGCTGTGAGTGTTTACTTTACTATGAACTTTTCCTTCAGAACTCATTTAGACTTATACGTACTTGGTGACAGTTTGGGAAATTCCCTGATATCCTGCATCTAGTTTCTAGGTACATCACCAACCAGTTTGTGGCACCTGCTGCAATTATACAATAATGTTTACTATTAATTTTGATATTTTAAATTATGTGTGTTTCTTTGAGTCTATGCATGTGAGCAGAGCTACATTCAGAAGCCAGACTGTGCACTGGATCCCTTGCACAACTGTGAGATAGCCAAAATGGGTGATGGAAATAGGTCTTGGGTCCTCTGGAAGAGCAGCATGCACTCTTAATTACCTAGTCATCTCTCCAGTCCCGTGAATAATATTAATAAAATAGTATTGATCATTGTTGTCTTTGCCTTCTTTGAATATTCCCATATTTTGCCTAATGTCCAAGTTTCCAGAAGCCCATCTAGATTTCCACAGTAAATACAGTATTTGAGATTATTTATTCATCATGTCTCATATTCCTCTCCCCTTTTTAAATGGCTCCAACAAAACAATGAAGTATTTTTTGAAGCCTACTATTAAGAATGTTTAGAATATATCATAAATCAAATTCACATAGTGTGTCCTTCATGACTACATTGGGGAGATGGTTTTCCAGGAGGCAGAGGCAGAGCACCCTTTTAACACACCATATCTAGAGTGTACACTATCCATAGGACCTACCACAGTTCCATTTGAGTCATTTCCATACTAAGGCATTACTTGTCAGAATCGCCCCTGCAAGGCTACCTTTTCTCACTGTTGTCCTGGTGCATTTGTTGAAAGGATGTCACTTTGTGGATTTCTGCCCTTAGATGTAACCTCTTAGGGAGGAATTAATTGGACATTTTAGCACAGAGAACTTGCTCATATCCTCTTGGATATTTATTTCTTCTGTTATTTCCCTATTAGCATACACCATCTATTTTTATTCTTTATATTTGATGATGATCCTATACCGACATACTGATTCTGATGCTGAAATTTCTTAGTTGTGGCCATTGAGGGCTCTCAGTTGCCCCATGACCCTTTGGCTTACTATGCCAAACATGGTTGACTGGTTGGTTTTTAACCAATAGTGCTTCCCTGGATGACTTTGCATGTTTCCTGCCCTTGTACTGGATCTGGCTGCCTTTTCAGAAATTCTTCAATCCTTTTGTTAGAGAATATAAGTAGAATCAGCTTCTGAGCAGGGGGTATGCACAGTGCAGCCAGAGCTTTGCTGATTCTAGATCCTTTCAGCAGAGAGAACCAGAGCACAGCTTTGCCTGTACCTACATGTGAAGATATGCATCCCTGTGCTTGTCTATACACATTCATCCATCTTCAGAGTAACTAATGATGCATTCAGCCCATGATCTAAGCCAAGTCTGTATAGATCAGTCTATTCTCTTTCACTGTTTGCCTGTAACTTTCTATTCTAGCTACGAGAAATCTGGTTATCCACCTGCCATCCTTTCATGTTATCAATCCATTTCACGCATGCACAGTGATTTCACGAGTGTTTCTTCTCTCCCTGTGGGAAGAAGGTGGCTGGCTGCTTATGCACAGTGTCTTTTGCATTTTATCTCACAGACTCTTTTCCAAAGTTGCTTACAGCACTTTCAATCTCAACTCTTTCCACCAGTTTATTTTATATCTTTTTAATATAGTTGGATTCTTTCATTACAGTCAATATTCCACGCTGAGATCTCATGAGATCGTATATGCTTTATTTTCAAATTTCACAACATTAAATTTGTTCTGTGTGATGTAAGGGTCTTGCTTCCACCACTGACATCATACAGAACCATTTTGCTTCCCTTCCTAAAAGAAAATCCAACTGCATTTTATCTATTTCACCCATGATCCCTATAATACAGGACAATTGCTTGTCTATTCCCATTGCATAGTTTTTTTTTTTTTTATTCCAGGATATAATACAAATGCGATTATAGAATTCATAGTTTTTTCAGGTGTCTTGGCTTAGAAATTTTGAAAGTGAAACTTAAAGAATCAGGAATAGATCAAGAAATATATATATATAATATTTTCAGTAAAAATGATGAAAGAAATAGATATTTAAGAATAGTGGCATTACATCCAATTTTACATGCACAAAAGTGTCACATAATAAAAGAACTGTGTCCAGTAGTGGAAAAGAGACAAATTAATAAGAAAGATAGGAAAGCCCAGAAATAGATCCACATGTTAAGGTGGATTGATTTTTCAAAAGGCTCCATGGCAATTAGGTGAAGACAAGATGGTCTGTTAAAAAAATATGGAATATATAAAATGAGCTGATTCTCAGCTGCATCCAATATTCTACACAAACATTAACTTCAAGTACATTATAGACTTGAATAAAAAAGCCCAAATTAAACCACTTATACAGGGAAAAAGAGAAGGAACCATAGATATATTTTTTACAGCTTGAGTTAAACACAGATTTCTTGGATAAAATTCAGACACATGACCCATAATGTAATTTAAAAGTTGGATTGAGTTCACCAGAATTAAAACTTTTCTTTTTCACAGAAGACAAGCCAATCAATAAAGAGTCACGATGCACATCACAAGACATAGCTGGAGGACCCAGAACTGCGAAGGACTTTTATGCAGAATGCATGAAGGACTCTCAAAACCCAATAATAAAGAGTGAGCACCTCAACTGAAAAACAGACCAAGTGCTTAAATAGACATTTCAAGAAAGAAGATACAAGGATGTTAAGCTTGGTGAGATGCTTAGCATTGTCAGTAATCAGCATGATGCAAATTAAATGCACAATGAGATGCCACTCCACAGCTAATGCTACAGGATGAAAAAAATAAACATTAAAAAAATACTCCTTGTCTGGCTTTCCAAGGTGGGAGGCACCAGGTACTCATTGATTGCCTATGAGAATATTAGATAGAAAAGCAATATCTGCTCTGGATAATATTTTGACAGCATTTTACATGTTGAATATGTGTTTCCCTTTAACTCAGTCATTCTTTTCCTAGGGCTTTATTGCAGTGAAATGAAAACATTTGTATACACTTGTTCAGAAATATTGATACCTATGCAGCTTTATTTTTGTTCTTTAGATTGTCCATTTGGAATGTTTGGGAAACTGTGGTCCTCAGTACAGTGCAGCTGCCCAGGAATGAGAAGGGCACCTTTTGACATCTGCAGCACCTTGGACATGCAGCAGATGTGTTGCCTGCTGAGTAAAGGGAGGGAAGTCAGGCTCAAAGGCTGGGCTACATGAATCCACTCATGTGCATTTCCACACTGAGAAGAACTACAGGAGAGTAAATCAGGCAGTGGGCATGGCAGAGGCACTGCTGACACCAGAGGAGCTAGTGAGAACAAGGAAATATGGAGGTGATGCAGATATTTTATTTTTCTCTCCCCCTTTCTCTGTGTGTAGTTGTGTGTGTGTACATGCACGTGGATCATCTCAATCTCACTTCCACATTATTCATTGATATAGTATCTCTCTATCAAGCCCAGTGTTTGCCTATATGGATAGTTTTATACTCCAGGCAGGCCACCACACCCATATGGCCTTTATGAGTCTATGGGAGCTGAACTCTGGTATTCCCGCTTTTAGGAGAAGTGATGCCCTAGTTAGAGTTTCTCATTGACCTAAACAAACAAACAAACAAACAAACAAAAAACAAAAAAACCCTATATTGTTCATACAGCCTGAAGTCAACTCAAGAAGAATGAGCCTTTCCTGATGAAGTGTTTTGATCAGATTGGTCTTTGGCCATGTGAAGTGATTGGTTGGTGACTGGCAATTGATATGGGAGGACATGGCCCATTGTAAGCAGCCTCATTCCTGGGCAAGTGAACCTGGACTGTGTAAGAAAGCTAAATGAGCATAAATCAGACAACAAATCAATAAACACTATTCTCCATGGCTTCTGCTCCAATACCTGCTTGAGTACCCACCCTGACTTCCCCCCATAGACTGTGATGTGCAACTAAAAGCCAAATCAGCTTTCTCTGCTTAGTTCATGGTGTTTTTCACAGCAACAGAAAACAAGCTAGAACAAATTTCAACCACTGAGGCATCACCCCATTATACTGGGACAACAACTGTGGTGCTGGCAATGTAGTCAAAATGCAGACACTCTAGTTGATGAAATCGTGTCTATGTGCAGCTGCAAAGTCAGCCAACAGGAGCTGGAAAGACAACTTGGTAGTCAAGAGCACGTACTGCTTTTCTATAGGACAAAGGTTCAACTCCCAGGACTCACAAGCTGTTTCACAACCAGCCATAGCCCAGTTCCAGTTACTGACGCAAAGTGAAGCGTCAGTAAAGCTCTGTATGATGCACCAGAACATTACATGGCTCCAGTAATTGGCTTTCAGGTCTAAGAATTTTCTAGACTTCATCTTGTGGGTCTGGAATGTGATGTAGTAAGTCTCCTGGGAAGAACAGCATATAGTTTGGTGGAAGCCTAGATACTTTACAAATTATCCCAAACCCCCTCTTCCTGTAATTTTTGATTTAACTTGTAGTCCTTCAGATCAGATAGCTTTAGTCTGTGGCTTTCCACCATTGTGACAATTTCCTAACTTTGACCTTCAAGTTCCAGTAAGGAGCCCTGCCAATGGCTAAGTACCAAATGATGACAGCCCTAGTTATATCCACAGCTCAAGAAATGTTCAAAAATACCAAATGCCCTTAAAATTCTCAGAGATCCTTTGTGTAGCAGTTACCTTCCAACTACAGGCGTGTGTGTGTGTGTGTGTGTGTGTGTGTGTGTGTGTGTGTGTGTGTGCGCGCGCGCATGTAGCATGCTAGTAGCCATGGATAAGATGATAACACATAGGTCAGCAGCTGCCACTTAGGAGGTAATAACAATGTTCGTAGCCTCCCTGCCCCCAGCTTCTTTTGTGCGTGTGATATGAGTGAATTTACTGGAGACACAGCTTTTTTCTCCAACTCTGCCTCAGTGCTAGGATTTTGGTGGTATTTTATTAAAGAGGGCTGCTTGGTCATCTAGAACCTTGAGACTATCTACATTTGAGATAAACACTCAGGAAGACGTTAACTCTTCTGACAGATGCCCCTTGTGCCTCAAATGGGTAAATGGATGGGTACCATAATGACTATTCATGTTCTCATCTGTGCTCACCCCCCAACTCCCCTACTCCTAGAACTGGTTAAACCCAGAAACTCTATTAGAGACCCAAGGAGGAGAGCAGCCTTTCCTCCCTACCCACCACAACAAAGTTGTGTGTGCGGGTGTTAGAAGGAGGCTATACTGATGCCTGCATTTTAACAATGAATTCAAAGAATTTATTTTAAACTTCCCCCCAGTTTCATGCCTCCTTCATTTTCAAGGAACTTAAAACAGCTTCCAGTGTCCTTTCACTGAACATTGGCACACTCCAGCATGCTTGTTCCCGCATGCATGGGAAGAAAATCCTCAGGTTCTCATATCTGAAACAAGGTCAGTGTGTCGTAGACACTGTCTGCACAGACAATGTTCAATTGTGTCTAGGCTTCACCTTGACTGAGAACCAGGAGGATGGAATGAGAAGCATGGCAAAAACACAGCCAGGAAGTCCTTTTAAGTGAGGGTAGAAATGAGTAGGAACACAGAGAGACCTCCACTATTTTCCAGTTGTGTCTAATTTGCACCAGTTATTCCACCTCCCAGGGTTCCCCTGAGCTGAGACCAGCACTGAATGAACAATGGGAACACAAGTGTGTGTATCTCTCCTCTTGTCAATATCATAAATCCATGCCAACACTGATAACTGGGTGACATTGTCCAAAGGTGATTTGGCAGGAACACACTGCAGTCCTCTATAGACTGCTACCTTGGAAGATGATTTAGAAGAAAGGGGAAATGAAGTGATTTGTGTTTTCTCAGAGAGATGGCGGAGGAATGCTTCTGGAGAGGACAAAAACAGATGTGGCCTTTGCTCTTGCCTCTGATATTAACTAGCCCTGTGAACTTGAAAAAGCTGAATAACTTCAAGAACTTTCGTTGACACTTTGGAAGCATTGTCCTGACTCATTGAGTGAGTGCATGACCAGTGGGCATCTAGGCTAACATCAACATGAGCATTTGTCTCCTGATGTCAAGCACTGACTTCCTTTCCTAATAACAAGCAGCCTGGTTTTATTTGAGAGGGAACGTGTTCCCTTTTCATCAGAAAGAGGGAAAGAATATGCAGGTGACTGTTATGCAGAATTGTTGAAGCTCCTTGTACTCCATGCCTCCCGTTTCTACAAACCCTCAGTGGTGGGGAAGTCAAAGCAGCAGCCTGAAGGCACCTGCAGTTCGGGAAGCAGAGTGAGATGAATGCTAGGGCTCAGCTCATTCCTTCCTTTTTATGAGTTCAGGACCCAAGCCTGGGGAATGGTAGTGCTTATTTTCAGCGTGGCTCCTCCCACCTCAACTAACCTAATTAATACAATCCTCTGTAGCTTTGCCTTGAGGTGCATCTGCTTGAGGATCCCACATCCTGTCAATTTGACAATCAATACCAACTGTGACATCTTCCCATATCTTCTCCAGCTCATTGGCAGCATGACTTATTTGTTATACATTGTATTTTTATGAGCTTTCTTATATTATTACATATATTTTATAATAATTATGAATATACAATCCCTATCAGCTCACCTCGATTCAGTCTGAGCTTAGCCATGGCCATTTAAGAGCAGTGCTGGGATCCTTGATAACTTGTCGCCCTTGAGTTGGACTGTCTGTGGAATGGGATAGCAATAAAGTCTACTTTGGAATGTTGTATGAAATGAGAGTATGGAAACAATCTGCTTAGCATTCTGCCTAGATAAAGGATTACTGCATCCTGAGTGAAGGTGAGGCAGTGGTGGGTCCCAAAAGACACTTAAAAACCAGCATTGGACATGGAGTCACCGATGCACAGACATCTGTGTACAGCCTGAGGTTTAATTTGCTTGTTAAAAAATGAAACAGTATTCCATTTGTTTCTTTTTTTTTTTTCAGAAATTGTTAACTATGTCTCGGATTTGTGGTTTAGCCAGGGTTGTATTTAATTAAATTTGAAAAAAAGGAGATATTTTTCTTCTTTGAAAGAGAATTTAAATAAAGAGAAAAAGAAGTCACAACAAATAATTACAAATTAATTATTCTTTATTTGACAACTAACTCATGCTAAACATTTTCCCAAAGCCAGAAAGTAAGACAAATTTTAAGAAGTGATTATAATGGAAAAAAAATATTAGTAAGGTGAAGTTCACATGAAAGAGTATCTTTAGAGAATTTATTACCTCCTTCCCTTTCCCTCCCCCATCCTGGAGTTTTTTTGGTTTGTTTTTATTTTTTGTGTTATTGCTTTTGTTTTGTTTTAGTCTTTGCCCTTTGGAGGCCCACTAAACCTAGCTCCCAAATAAATACAGTCTTATTCTTACTCAGGAATGCCTCACCTTAGCTTAGCTATTCTTATTCAGCTTTTCTTAAATGATCCTGTCAACATTTTGCCTCTGAGCTTTTATCTGTTTTCTATTCTATATATCTTTCCTCACTCTTACTCTGTGGCTTGCTGTGTATCTCTTCTCCTCCTTTCTTACTCCTCCATCTTCTCTTCCCAGATCCCTCCTCCTATTCATTCTCTTCACTTGGCAGCCCTGCCTGCCTATGCTTTCTCCTGCCTTGCTATTGACAATTCTGCCCTTTCTTAGCCCAATCCAGTGTTTTAGACAGTCAAAGTAACACAGCTTCACAGAGTTAAAAAAAGACAACATAAAAGAATGCAGCATATTTTGTGTCTCTAAACAAATATTCCACAGCATAAACAAATGTAATGCACCTTAAACACATTTCACAACACCCTCCATCTGCTTCTCCTCCCTCCACCTCTACCTCCTCCTCCTTCACTCATTACTTCCTTCTTTCCCTTCCCCTCCCCTTCTCTTCCTCCTGCTCTTCTTTCCCCTCCCTTCATCCCCTCTCCCCTTCCCTTCCTTCTCTACTTTCTGCTTCCTTTATTCCCTCTTTATCTCTCATCTCCCTCTTTTCTTTCCTTTCCCTTCTTTCCTCTATCTCTCCTTCCCCCTTTCCCTTATTTTCTTCTGACCTTGTGTCAAATGTATGAAATATAGGTGCTGATTCTCATGTCATAATGCAGGAGGACAATGGAGCATTGCGCTTGTGGGTTGATGAGCTAAGAACATATGAATTCCAAGATGTTTGAATTAGAAAGGTTAAGAGCAACCTTGATGTCTCCAACAGTAGCTTCTGATAGCTGTAACTCAACTGCTATTCATGAGCTCCTCATTATATTTGCTCAGAGATTTTTCCACTTTCTCCTACTCAGAATACTCTGTATTGCTGGTCATTGCCTGTAGCGGTAACCTCATTTTATTTATAATCCTTTATTTCCTGTAGGATATGTTTAGGTTGTGCTATTCTAACAAATAACTCCACCGTCTGTCTCTGTTACTTTACGTGAGGGACACTGAGTTCTTGTTCATAATTTCAGTCTCAGATGGGAAGCACTTAGATATCTGTTTCCTATCTGATGAATGGATTATCCCAACACAAGACTGTTGTGTTCATTCTCACAGGGAGAAGAAGACACTGGAAAAATCACACATGGCTTTTCATTTCTTTGTGGAGAACACACATTTTTATTCTTATAACAGTCCATGTTTACTTCTGCCTGGGGTCTTCTCAATGTTCTTCTTTACTAACAAAAACTGAGAGTATCCTATGCACAGCGAGCATGCCTGGCAAGGCTCCAATCTGGAAAGGATGCTCTCACTCATCTTTTTGTGGGGGTATCTTACCACTCATGGTAAAAGTAACCTACTCAAAAGAATCTTCCCAGCTGAAACTAGTCACCTAACCTGTGGATTGGAAGCAGAGCATTTACTGCTCTCCAAAAGTATTTTATCTTAAGTTTCCTTTTATCTTTTTTTATTCCATGGAACAAAAACTATAAAACTGCAGGTTTATCATTTTTGTTTTTGTATTTTACAGGTATTCCAGCAGCAAGCATGGCCCTGTACAGAATGCAGAGTCAATAAATAGTCATTAATATAAATAAATAAAGCAGTAGGTATGCAAATATATGTCATTTCATGCAGAATAGTAAAACTTTGCATGGGAGAACAGAAAAATCTGATCTTTTAACATATGAATGCCCCCATTACTGTTTATGGCTTATGGTAATCTAGAGCACACTTGAAAACCCCTGTGGGGTGGGAAGATCCCCAAACCACCTCATTACTTCTGGGGTACCACAACCTAATATGTGCCATGATACAGACAACCTGTTACAATTTTATCACTGTTACAACATGAGTTATGGGTTACTATTATTACCACCTTGAGAATAAAGAGCTGATGATTCAAACAAGTTTGTCTCTGGTCACACTGTGAGTGACTCAAATCATAGTACCATGTTTTAAACTGAAATTAATTAACAGTTATGAAAGAAAATTTAGTCTTTTCCTGTTTTTGGTTGCCAAAGCTTTTCTTCCTTTACGCCATGAGCTCATTCCTCTAAAAATATTAAAGCCTCTTTTGGTATTTTTTTCTTCTGTATGTGGCTCCTAAAATATGTGATAAATTTTATATGATAACAATATCTCTAGACTGTTCTCTTATAGAATATATCTTTTTGATGTAGAGAGCGTTGGTCAAAGTTTCTTTAAGTATGAGACCAGACTATATAAAGGCTTTCTCTACATGGGCTTCCCTGTGTGGTAGATGAGTCTACTTTAGTATTATTGTCTGAGACACGTCAGGCTCTGCCTTTGCAGCCTGTTTGAGTTAGCTCATTTTTAGCAAGTGAGTATTTCTAACAAGCCCTATTGAACTCCATCTAAAATTCTAGACTTTATTAAAAGCAATCTGGTCTCTTGTCCTGTACTGCTTTGCTTAAATGATTACGCACTCATTGCTATAAAATGCAAAGTGGTAGACGGCAGAGCTAGCTCCATGGCTAAGAAGACTTCCTGCTTTACATAGGGCCAAGGCTCAGTTCACAGCACCCCACATGGGCTCACTACTATCTATAACTTTAGTTCCAGGAGATCTGATGCCCTCTTATATCTCCTGTGGACTGTACATGCATATGGTGCTCCGACACACATGTAGACAAATATTCATACACATGAAAATTATTTAAAAGAAATTTCAGCATGCAGGAAGAAAGAACAAAGTCAGGAATAGAAGTTTTCCTACCAGACCCACAGGTGAGATGGGTCTTTTACGATAAGGATACTCAATCCTATTAGGAATAAATGTATGCAAAATAAACAACACTATTCCTGCTTTAACATGAAAAAGGAACATTAAACCTTCTTTTGTATTTGCTAGTACTAGTGACTACAGGAATAAATAAAATAATACTTCCATATTCCAATAACAACAAAACTGTTCAATTCTGATTGTGAATAAACAGGCACTCTCCTTTGGAAGGCCATAATGTATATGTTCCCATTCACTCTGTAACTCAGCTTCTGGAGAAACAGACTAACAAATCATAGAAATGCAGTGAACATGTTTCCAGGATGTTTGTTACAGTTAGGGGTGTTTATAAGAAACAGTGATAATTTAAATACACAGAACAATAGTATAGCTCAATATGTAATGCACTTATGGAATGCTTAGTGAAGTCTTTACAATTTGTTTACTTTCTCTGCCTTTTTGTGCATTCTGAATTCCCCATAATATTTTTTATATAGTAAAAAAAAAGTAGATTTTATTTTTATTTTTTAAAAGTTCTTTGAGAAGTTATAAAATGTATTTTGATCGTATTGACCCCCAACTCCTCCAGGACTCAACCCCTTTCCTACCTACCTAGATTTGTGTCATATATATTTCTAACCCATTGGCTCTATCTTGCACTTTCTATACTATACTCTTGAGTGTGTGGCCTTCTACAGGAGCATGGTCAACCAACCTATCAAGGGCTATATCCTTAAAGAGAACTGGCTGTCTCTCAGCAGCTCTTAATTGCTAGTGTTCTTCACCTGAATCCCACTTTTAAATGAATGTGATCAACGTGCACATTAAAATTGTTTACTTCAAAGGGAGCATGCAATGCATTCTTTACATTGTAAAAGGATAATTTAATATTTTATCTTGTTAGAAAGATCGAGTGAGTACTACTGTCTTGCTGACCTCTTGATTTATCAAGAAGCATACACAGCCATATTTAAGGTCTAAATTAAGTTTTTCTGGGTCAAGTTTGTGCTGACCCCCACTTTCATTTGCAGCTGTGTTTTCTTTGTCATGTTGTCTTTCTGGCATAGTGAAGGTGTCAAGAAACAGAGAATTCAATGCCACTTAGGCACATGGCAGCCTACCACAAACCCCCAGTCTCTTACCTTTCACTGCCCCTGGCTGTAAGTTCTCAATGAGTCTCAGTAACATCACCTTTCTAGATTCTGCTGGTTCACTATCCCACATTTTTTATTGATTCTTTTTATTCAAATACATGTATGTTTTCCCTTCTGCATCTCTGACTGTCCAATCTATTAGGCATTCCACACAATAAGTGCTCAAGAAAGACAAACTGTATATGGGAATTAATGACTGAATGCTGCACAAACTCAGATTATATTGAAAAAAAACTCAGAGCCAGATATGGGAGAGAAGGCTGAAATATTAGAGAGAGAGGAAACACCACAGTCAAATCTCATTCAGCTGTTTTCCAATTTCCTCAGCCTGGCTCCTGGTTGCTTCTCTCTTTGCTGTTTTCCTATGCCTGCCTTAAATACCCTTGTTGCCAGCTGTATCCCATCCAGGTTAGGGTTAAAGGCAGGAGCTACTCTATTTGATAGTCAACCTTGAACTCACAGTAACACAGAAAGTTCTGTCTCTGGGATTAAGGGCATACATCACCACTCCCAGGATTTCCCAATGCTGGGATTAAAGGTGTGTACCATTGAATCCCAGTTGTTTGTCCTTGTACTCAAAGATCAAGAAATTTCTGAGCTATGTCTGCCTAGTTTTTGACTGTGTGTTGATCTCTTGATATTCCAGGTTTTATTAACATATCACCACAACTGAATAGTAGAGCTGAAGCCAATCCATAGAGCAAGCTGAAGGTAACTTTAGGGACCTTGCTCAGTTTCAGGAGAGGACTATTTGAGTTCTCAGGTATCCAGTTCAGAGCCAATGCAGAGCTACAAGGAGAATGCAATGACAGGCTGTGCCCAGAGTAGCTACGGCTGTGTTTCTGCTTCAGAAAATCCCTTCCGAGACTGATTAAGTACAAAACAGATATCAGACACCTAAATTACAGCACCCAAATCTCCAAGGGGAACTAGGAATACTATCTTAGTAACCCTCCATGGAGCTTTGAGTAGCTCCTGTTAGAAGTTAAGCTGGGCAGCCTATGGGAAAACCCTGGGAATAGCAACTCTTTGGAAATGCACCAAGACCTTGACCTTGTGGCCATCCTCAGAAGAAATGGAAGACCGATACTCTGTGTTCTCAGGAGGCAGATCTTGCAAAAAGGTACTTCTTTCAAGTTTCAACTCTGTCAATGTCATTTAAAATTTCAAAAGGGATAATATTAGTGGAGATGCTGAAATCTCGGAGCATTAAATAACTTTATGTAAATTTGGATGAGTTTGTAGTCATGAGTGTCCCTTACTTTAATCAAAGAGCTTACCTTGACAATGGAATAATAAATGAAACACTAATTAAGAAATTTTCCAATTATTTTTTCTTTGTGGAGGATACAGACAACAAAAGGGTTCTAGCCCCGACAAGATCAATTGTGTTCCAAACGAGGCTGATAACTCCAGGGACACAAGCTCAACTTCCTATTTGGCAACTAAAAGCATTCCTGACTTTCTTCCAGGGGCCATGCTTGTCTTTTTTCTCTCCTCTTTATATGTGAATATCAGTCTTGTAGGAAATAAACCATTCTAGTCATCAGCTATCTCAGTCTCAGTCTAGATGTACCTACCTGATTAATGAACCTTTATCCATAGATAGAACATATTTTACTGGGGAGAGCTCTAGTCCTGAATTTTATTAGTGTTGTGATATGTTATATAGTTAATAAAACCAGTCTGGAGTACCAGAGAAGAGATCCAATCACAGTCAATCCAGGAGGATCAGAGAGTGATAACTCATACCTTTAATCCCAGCATGGGGAAAGATCGGGCTTGGTGACCAACGTCTTTAATCTCAGTAGATCTGAGTTTGAGGCCAACTTGATATACAGAGGGTGTTCTAGGCTCCCAGGCAGTGGTGGCACATGCCATTAGTTCCAGCACTTGGAAGGCAGAGGCAGGAAGATCTCTGTGAGTTCAAGGCCAGCCTGGTCTACAAAGCAAGTTCCAGGACAGCCAGGACTATTACACAGAAAGTCCTGTCTCCAAAAACAAAACAAAACAAAACAAAAAAACCAAACCAAAAAATAAAAAAGCCTGGAAAAGATGACTCTGTCCTCTGATATTCCAGGGTGATTTTATTAAGTATATAACATGTCACCACAACATAATGATTAGGGGTTTTCCCTTCAGCCAGTCTTCTGACTGAGCAGCAGGAAGTTGTAAAGAATATACAGGAACTCACCACGGTTCCGAAGTAGGTTTTTAGTGTGCATACATACAAATGCATGATCACAGGCACACATTATTTATACCAGTGCCGTTCATTTGCATGTGCTTTGTACTAATTAAAAATTTCAAAGTGAGACAAAAGTCTAATTTGAAAAATATTGGCTTCCTCACTTGTGCCAACTAGTTTATGTTAACTTAATAGGAATCACTGCAGAGGAAGAAGTTTCAACTGAAAAAATTCCTCCATAAAATGGAGTTGTAGACAAGTCTGTAGAACAGTTCCTTAACTAGTGATTGATGTGGGAGCATGCAGTCCACTGTGAGTGATACCACGCCTAGGATGGTGTTCCTGGGTCTATAAGAAAGAGCAAGTATGAGGAACAGAGCAGTAAGTAGCACACCTCCATGGCCTCTGATTCAGGATCCAACTCCAGATTTCTGCCATACTTGAGTTCCTGTGGGGCTTCCTTTGATGTTGAACTGTGATGTGGAAGTTTAAGCCAAATAAACCCATTCCTCTTCAAATTTCTTTGGCCATGGTGTTTCATCAGAGCAGTAGTAACCCTGACTAAGACCTCATCCTTGCCATCCTAAGGTGAGCAGAAAAGGGGATTGATAATGTCTCTTTTTTTATTTTTTCCACATTCCTCTCAAACTTGTATTGTTCTTGTGGTGCTCATGTGATATTTCTAAAGTCTTCAGCATATTTAAACCTACGTTGATCTTTTTAAGCATTTTTAAGTGTGTGTGTGTGTGTGTGTGAGAGAGAGAGAGAGAGAGAGAGAGAGAGACAGACAGACAGACAGAGACAGAGAGACAGAGACAGAGAGAGACAGAGAGAGAAAGAGAGAGAGACAGAGACAGAGAGAGGGAGAAGGGGGGGGTGTTGTCAACAGAGTGTATATACCAGACACAGTGCATCAGTTGAAGATCAGGGGGATCTCTCCTTTCACAATGTGGACCAGGGAGGGAGGGTGAAGCTCAGGTCATAGTGCTTGGTGCCAAGCACATACCTGATGATCTGTCTCTTTGGGCTTTAGAAAAGTGATCTAAAGTTTAGTAGTAATTTGTTTGATCCATTCCCTAAATACAAACTGAGTATTTCATATGGTATTAAGTCAAATACATAAGAAATGTTCTTTTACTTAAGGAGCATTGCCAATTGAATTTTGATTGTATCTGATGTTTCTTCATTGCCTAAATAGAACTTAGATCTCTCTTTCTCCCCAAAACACACACACACACACACACACACACACACATGCACACACTCACTCACAAAGGGAGACAGAGAGACACAGAAGATTCAATACCAACCGTACCTTTCAGGACCGATTTCCAAGCAAAAGCTATTTTTTTTCTTTTAAAATAATATTCAAAGGTATATTGCTTATTGTAAGCACACTTGGAGGCTGGAGAAAAGCTCAACCTTAAGATGTTATGAATATGTAAAAAGGAGTTGACGCCTTGGAGAATAGAACATCCTTCTGAGTGAGGTATCACAAACACAGAAAGAGAGGCAGGAGATGTACTCACTCATTAGTGCACAAAAGAAGATGTCGTACACAAGAGCTCAAGGCTAGAACATAGCTAAAGGACACAGTACCTCACTTCTGCATTGATGGCATTTGGCAGAGGTGTGGGTGAGGAAAGACTTGTTTTCTTTAAGGGTCTGGTCACAGGGAGTTTAATTATGCTCCAGTAAGTAAATGAGCATCATGAATGGGCATTTTTGTAAATGTTGAGATTATAAGAGTGGGTATGAATCTGAGAGGACTGATAACTAAGGTTGATGGGGTGAATGATGCAAAATCACCAAACAATACACACACACACACACATACACACACACACACACACACACACACACACACACACACACACACATATATATATATATGGGAAAAAAGAGCCTTTGCTTATTGTCACTAAACTTTGCCATCCCCAACTCTAGCCAATTACCAAGATCTAGAATATCACTGTTCCCATAAGGCTAATTTTACTTCCTAAAGTGGAGACATCCTGAGGTGTGGGTATCTTAGATTGTTACTTTGGAGATGAAGAAGCCAGATAACAACAACACCACCACAGACCTGCTGTTTCTGAGAGAAGACTTTGTGAAACAGCTCCTAAGATATCACCAAGGGGCAGTTTTCTGACCTTTTGGTGATTATTTTTCAGACAAGAATCCTAAATTTTTAGGAAGTTAGAGAGATGGTTCAGCAGATCAGGAGCCTGGGTTTGATTCTGGCACCTACATGGTGGCTCATAGCATCTATAACTCTAGTTTCCAGAGGATCTGATGCTCTCCTGTAAACTTCTGGGGGCACTGCACACATGTGATGCACAGTCACACATGAAGGCAAACGCTCATACAGCTAAAATAAAGATAAATTTATCTGTTAAAATATCCTGTTTGGCTTTAGAGCAGAACTCTGTTTGTTCAATTATGCTCATTAACCAAAATGCACCATGTACACATCTTGACCTTATCTATAATGAAAAGAAACTTTTAGGGCATTAGGGCTCTAATACAACTCAAGAGACAGAGATGTTTTTAAGAAAGTGCTTAATTTGCTAATAGAAAACAAGAGTCTTGGACAAAATTATTTTTGATTATTCCAATTTGCTTGCCAAATGCCTTGATAAGTGAGATATAGTTTTGATGGAAGGCTCTGGGTGTTTAAACTCATTCCAAGACCATTCTGCCTCCCAACTGTTGATAGTGACAGAAGAGAGCAAAAGTTTGTTGTGATATGTGAGAAGCCACATTCTTCTGGAATAGAGCAGCTGCAAGGAACCCAAAGGGGGCTCAAAAAGACTCAAATCAGCCTCAACCCTTGATTCCCATTATGCAAAAAAGTCAATATGGCATCTTTCCAGGTTGATTTTTGGAATCAGCTCAGCCTGCCTCTGTATCACTAATTACTAAGAACTTTCAGTTATTTTTCTTTGTTTATTTCTGACATTAAGCATTCTCACAGATTTACCTTTCAATTGGGCTCTTACATGTTCCTTTGAGCCATGAATTGGAGCTCATTCAGTGCTGCAGTGCTGAACTGCAAAGGAATTTTTTTTTTTTTTTTGCCAAATTTGTTAAATTATGAGTTTTCAGACAGAGCTCTAAGTCAGCTGTGCTTGTGAACTAAAGCATGCAGGGGCTTCACCTCACTGAGAAGTTTTCTCTAGGCATTCCTGATTTCTTTCATCAGGGACTGACCTTCAGGGGCAATAAGACATGTATGTTTAAGAGGATAACCGAACTCTTTCATCACAGTGCTCCGAGGCTCTAAAATCATCAACGCAAGCACATGGCTGAGAAACACATTCATAAGGTGAGGTAGTCAGTGACCGCTGGTGTTAAGGTTTGAACTGGGTCGTGAAGGTCATCGGGCCATGGTATCTGTCACTCCATTGATTTTGTCAGTGTTGGCTTGTGTGGGGTCCAGACCAACCCAAGACTTACTCAGAGGCCGTAATGAAAGGACAAATGAGGGGAACTTTAGTTCTGTGTTTTTCTCCAAGAATGACTTTGGCAAGGCAGCTCCAGGGCCAGAGCCGGTTCCTCCTCGAAGGAGTTAAGGTTAGTTACATTGTTTAGGAACTCAGGTTAGCTACATTGTTTAGAAACTCAACTCTGCTTCCAGGCCTGTGGTTATCATTCCTTAGGCAGCTGTGTCTGAGGCATTCAGTGTTTTCTGTGCATTATCTAACTTAGCTCTCTGCTCTGACCATTCCCCTTGCTCTGCAAATAGTCTATAAGATGTTGCAATTCTTAATAAACTTGCTTGGCATAAGATAAAGCTTGTGTAAGACCTCACAACCCCAGATTTCTATCTTCTTTATCTTTTTTCCTTTTATATCTTTCTCATCCCCTAGCATATGTCCATCAGGACCCTGTTATTGAAGAAGGGCCTGCTGGTCCATGTCTGATTTGACTGATCTGTCTAGCTAGGTGGTGTAGCGGGAAATCAGGATCTATATATGTGAACGATCGCGTCAGAGGACTGGAGATGAGCGGGGCGTGGTTAACTGGAAAGGATTCCGGAAGTAGACCTTCGAGGGAGAGGACCAGGACAGGAAGCCGTCATTCTCTCGCAAGAGTTCCCGACCGGGTGCGCAGTTCGGCCCAGCTGCGCGGGAGCGGGAGTTCGGACGGATGGTGTGGGGATGAAGAGTTTTCCTTAGAAAGGCTCCGGCGCGCTGCAACCTTATCTTTTCATTTTCTTTTAAAACCATCTCTGTTTTGTAAGTGATTTTCACAAAATAAACCCCATTTAAAACATATCTCACAGCGGGTTTTTTACCGCGATAAGGTGGGATTCTCCTTCCCCCCTCCTGTCTCTATGTGCATTTCTCCTAAATCTGCATGGTCAGTTGAAGAAGGTATCCTTCCCTGATAAAGATGGATCAATCCTTAGACAAAGGTGTATGAGAGCTGTGCTTCCCAAAGAATTCTCCAAACAAACTCCCCCTTAAGATTCTCTCTCTCTCTCTCTCTCTCTCTCTCTAGTTCATGGATACTACCATGTAACATGAGGTTTCTGGCCTCCTTAGTCCCATGGTTCAGACCTGCTTGGCCTATGGCTCAGGCATATTGCTAGCTAACTCTTTCATCTTAATTCAACCCATTTTCATTAATCTGTCCTGCCACATGGCCTGTGGTTTACCTATTTCATTATATCTTGCCTCACTGACCGCTGGATCATCCCTGTCTTAACTTTGCCCTTCTCCTTATTATCCCTGTGGGTAGAAGTTCTCCTACTGGGAACAGTGAATGGATACAAGAGTTAGACTTGCAGGATCTTGGCAAGTTAGTTTAGGTGGAGGCTGAACACATGCCTCAAAGCCCAGAAGCAACCCAAGTCATCCACACACTCCTACTTGGGCCTGCAGGTGCAAGCTGCGCATATGATCTATGAATGGATCAGGTAGAGACAGAACCAAACATCTTCTGAAGAGAGACTGCTTATTCCCCCCATGCACAGGAAGAAGTAGAAGCCTTACTGACTGACACTTGCAGTAAACACAAACCTGGGTCTATTCTTTTCATGAAACTAACCCAGAAAGGTCCAGAGTGAGCATTAGAGAGTTAGAGATGAGACAAAATGAAGGCAATGAAACAGTATATAGTAGTCAAAGCCACACACAAAAGAGGAAGCTTGAACAGATTCAGATTCATACAGATACATTATGTTGGGGTAGAGAGACAGAGAGAGAGAGAGAGAGAGAGAGAGAGAGAGAGAGAGAGAGAGAGAGAGAGAGAGAGAGCACAATTTGTTCCTAGCCCTAACACTCACCAAGAATATATTCTGAGATTATAATCTGAAAAACCCTGATGTCAACGGTTAAACAGCCAGGAATTTGAGAGAAAACTAATCCCTTGTCCCTTCAATACAATGCAGCTGGTATTCAGATCAGAATCCTGGTGCCTAAGGAGAGGCCAGGTGCCTGGGAGGAAGTGTTCTGAATCACTGTATAATCATGGCTGCTAGCCACCCAAGGTATTCTAGTGCTACATGCTTGGGTAAACCTGCCCAGGAGAGTCATGGGATACGCAAATGTTTAAAGGCTGCTGGATTTACCTTAACTGAAATGGTTTGTTTTCCAAGGAAATTCCTCATTCTTATAGTAGCCTAGGTGCAATGACTGGTTGACAAGGCAAGACTTGTCACAGCACTCCCCAGGAGCCACCACAGAGTCAGAGCTCTTCCTGGGTTAGCTGGGTCCTTCCTGGTCCACAGAGAGCTCATGTGTCCTTTGTCTCTTCCCTTAGAACACCCTGCACATATTTCCTTTATGTAAATGTTCACTCCAGGACCTGTGTGCCTGGGAACCAACACTGAAACGATGAACTCAAAGCACTTTGTGAACTGCTGTTCACTCCAGACTGTAAATTATTATATTTCCAAACTGAGTACTCTACAGTGTTCACTCAGCCACCCTATAAAACGCAAACCTGTTGCGAACATGCAAACAGCTGTCAGGAATTCTCTAGAATTCCATTCCTTCTTAGGGCAAGTGCAAACTAAGGCAAGGCTGTTTTTTTTTTTTTTTTAATCTAGGAAGGTAAGCGTCCTCTTCACTTTTGCATCTTCACATTTTAATGTTCAATGTCCCCTGGTCTCTCCTGCTACAGTAAAGCAGCTGCTTCAAACTCCTGCTGGATTTTCATGGTGATTATCTGAGTTCTTCCCTCTTGCTAATCATCTACTCTTACAGAGTACAAAACCTAAGGCTTCCTTCCTTTTATAATTTTAGTGGGGACAAAAACCCTATATAAAACTAAATGAAACCAGGCAGGATGTCATTTACATTTCATGTTAAATAAACCAATGATTAGAAAAACTAAAACTAGCCAGTATTCTGCTCCAGCAAGATTTACAATAGGTGTTAATAAAACCATGCCTTTGACAAGAACAAAGATAAGAGATTCGAGAAATGTGCTAAAAGCCTAGATTCATTCATGGATATTTAAATAAGTAATCTATTAATTCTTTGAGAATCTCATACATTTTATTTTGATCATATTTCCTCCTTCCCCTTCCTCAACACCTACCAGACCCGCTGCCCTCTCCTATCCCTCTGACTGCATGTATTTTTTAACTTTTATCTCTGCTGTTCCTGCAGATTTTTTTAAAAGTGGACCACATAACAAAAGGTTTCTATGCATCATTCTCTAGAGACTCATCAATTGAATTCTATATCTGCAAGTGAAAATGATGCCACTTCTCATACAGGAGATGTAGGGAATAAACTTCCAATGACATAAAATTATCCATAAAATGTCTCAGAGTATGTAATGTCTACTGAATAAATTAACTGTCTGGATGCCAGTCAGGAGCACTCAGTTCCCTTGTGTGATGTGGATGTGGGAAATAAGTAGAGGCTATCATGTTGGGTCTTATTTTTTAGTGTCTACTAAAATTCAAACTATCATTCAAGTTGCCATAGGTCCTGGAGGACTTTAGGACATAAAAAATGAACGCCAGCAATATGTACCAGACTTTTTTTTTATGAGATATAGGGCATGGTTAATATTTAGCTCTTAATTATTAGACTGTCATACTAATATACACTGAAAACAGTGACAACCAGATATCAGCCCACTACTTTATTTTTTCTTTTTCTATATTTCTCTTTCTTTTCAAATACATTCCAAATATTTGTTTTTATCTCACAATTAGAGCTCTTCAAGTGACAGCTATAGCCAACCCATAATTAAAACCTCATATTTTTATTTTATTTGAAGCTAGTCTCAAGTTTGCTCCACAGCAGAAGGTGACCTTAAACTTATGATCTTCTCACTGCTACCAACTACATTGTGGGATTTTAGGTGTTTAACACTGCGCACAGCTCTGTGTGGTGCTGGGCATCAACCCTAGAGCTCCAAAAATTCTGTGTAACAGTCTACAAACTAAGATGCATTCCCAGGTCCCTCAAAACCCATTAACATCTATGTCAATGTCCAACCTATTCCCCTTAGCTCAGTAACAGTTACTTCAATAGCAGCTGGACTTCTTATTAAACATTTAGTCTTAATCAGGCTTCCGGCTGAACCTTTTCCCAAAACAACATATTTAATTCTACCTTTGAGTCCTTTGTTTCTTCCAAGTTCTTTTTCTTCCAATGTTTGAGAATCTAAGTTTGTTTTTCTGCCTGATCTCCTGTAAAATCTCTGTTTCAGAATATTCTCCAAGCCTGATTCAGACTCTGACTTCTCTCTCCCTACATTTCCACTTCTGTTCCCCTAGGTCATGTTCAAGTTACTAAATTTATGTTTGTCTTTTCTTAACTCAGCTTTACTTTCTACAGATTGTTTCCTACAAAGACTTCCAATAGCCTCCATATAACTTCCATCCTTTCTGTGTGCCACCTGGATTATCTCCTCATTAACTATTTGGAAGGCACAATTCATTTTTGTGGGTGTTCCTTCTTTAATAAAAAATCATGTCTGTTTAATTACTGCATCCCAGGAGTTAAATGTCGTATCTTTACTTGTAGTCAGTGGATGTGAAGCTTGAAGAATGAATCCCATGTTTAGTCAAGTCACCTTTTCTAGTACAACATAAAGGATAAACATTCCCCTTGGGAGACAGACTCACTGCTACAATGGATGAAATTTTCAAGGTTAAAGGCAATCTTAGTTGATACTTGATTTACTTTATCTTGACCATACTGATCAAAATCATCGAGAGTTCTATGTATGGGAGAACAAAGAGGGAAAATAAAAATTCTCGGAGGGAAAAAATCATCTTTGATACTTGGAAATTATGAATTTCAATTTTAAACAGATTTTGTGGAAGGCTTTGTGTTTTACTAAGTTTATCAGGCGGGGAATTTGATCCTTGTTGCAGCCCTCAACTAGAATTCAACTAACTCATAATTAGGTGAATTACTGACTCACAAGGTATTTATTTCTCTCTTACTTATGTGATAGTGCAGCCAGTTATAAGAATAGCAAATGGCAAACATCAAAGCCATTCAAAACAATAACAGTGGAGAAATTTGTTTGTGAGCAGCAACTGGAATCTTCCTTAGATCAAAGATGAAACAGCACATGTCATGATTGCTATCATCAAATACTAGGCACTTTCTCAACTTGACTGTTTAATTGTATGTATGGTCTTCATATAGAGAACATTCCTGAAATAATTTTGTGAGTCTCAACAGGCAGAAATAATTAGTTCCTATTCATAGCTACACATTTAACTTGTATGATATCTAGCATGCAATATATACTGTCTTGTTAGAATCTTGCATTTTTTTATATATTCATTATTTATCTGTTTCCTTATTTATGTTGCACTGACTCCAGCCCCCATTGAAATGCAGACACCACTTGGGTTGGATCCTTTGCCATTGTTTTTCCACTTGCCCATTTCTGGCCATAGAAACTATGTCTGTGTTCGAGCTACCGCTCAGTATATATTTGAGCATGGCTGATGTAGTGAAACAAAGGAAGTCCTTGCTACTTGGTGTGTGCATCCTTCTGGGACACTATGCTGAATTCATAGCTCTGCTTGCAGAATTCAGAGAGTGGGAACACATTATTGCCACACTTTAGCAATCCTGTAATAGTTTGTGCCAGTATGTGATATGTGCAGATATTTAATTGTGCTATCATTTAGTATTTATCAAATGTTGAAAACCCAGAATATAGATTGATAGTCATTTGCCTAAAGCCCTACCTCTTCTAAGATGTGTAAACTAAACTTGCCTCTATAACCCGATTTATTGTTTTCCAAACATTCTGTGATGAAAGGCTGCGTCTGTTAAACTTTTGATGTGTCACAGAATAATGCTTTTGTAAAATATAACAAAAATGAATCATCAGAAAAATAAAAAATTGAAAAGGCTGAGAGACTAGCAGGGCTGCAGAGGAGCCATGCTTGGGGCAGCACAAGCCCGGGCTGCAGTGTCTCTCCAGTCCTCCCCTTTATATAACCTTGACATGAACCTGCAGATTCTATAGAGATGAGCACTGCCATTGCTCTGTGGTCACACCTCCATCCGCATTGCATAAACCACACTGCATGCCCTTAACCTAATGCAGGTGGGAAAGTTACTAAAAATAAGGTAAACATCAAATAACAACCTTATAAAAAATTTTTCTTATAAAACCAATTCTCTACCCATTCTCAAGATAATTATTATCATGTTTACATGGCCCTTCTAGGAAAAAAATCACTGACATTGATGACTATTTGTGTGAAGCTGCTAGTCGTAGGCACAGAAGGAAGAAGGGTCTCTACCTATTCTCTTGATCAAGACTTTCAGGGAGAAGAGCCATACACTGGCAGCAGAAACAGTCGCAATTTTTCCTGTCAGGCTTATTACTGTGAGTGAGGACCTTGTCAAGGGAGTATGTCCAATGGCCTTGCAGCAAACGGAATTACAGTTTGTGTTTAACCAGATTTACTAGGTTCTCACAGTTGTTGCCGTTCATTACTGTAATTGCCCCCATAGATGACTGTGTTTCTCAGCATCACTTCCCCATTCAACATTGCTTGGTAGTGGCAAGTGCCAGCCATCAGCCTCCATGGTGCCAGAAGTAATAACTTCTAGAGCAGAGCATGAACATTATGTTATTACATTTAATCTTTCCTCTGTGTGTTATCATTCAGTGTGGCCACCTTTCTGGATTACAGACAATTAGGTAGCAAATCATATTGCTTCCATATTGTGCCTCCTCCCAATATCTGCGGTTTGCTTGCCAAGAACCAGCCACTGTGTACATCGAAGGCAAACCCTTCACTATTGTTCCAGTGTCTGATTGCTGCTCCAGGCTTGGCTAGAACAGAGGAGTAGCATTGTGCCTGTTTCCCAGCCTCCCTACAATGACTCTGTGAGGTTTTCAGAGGGAAATGCCATCTAGAGCAAAGCTTGCATAGAATCGGATTTTGATTTTCACTGTAACAAAGGATATTTGTTTTCTATTTCTAACTCTCCATGCAGAAGGAAGCAAAGAGGGTGAATGGTGAGTCCAACATGCTGATATTTCTGTGGTAAATCTCAGGCAGATGAGCTGAGACTGCTGAACTCAAATAGCCACTCAGGTTAGCAGAGATTCATAAAGAAATGAGGATCTATAGGAAGCAAACGAAACCCAGTTTCTTGTTCTAAAGTCTTTGTTTTCTAACTTGTAATGCAGGTATTGAATAGTTTTAGTTACTGAGAATTTGTTATCTTGGACACCTATTCAGAGGCTATAAGGTGAGTCCTTGCTTATTAAATATTCTGTCAATAAGTATTTATGATGTGACCATTCCAGCTTTCTTTTTAGAATTTCAGAAGAGGCTAATATGATATTTTTTTCTCAATGTGGCCTCAGTGGAAGAGAAAATTCATAGGTGTGTTGAAAAGGAATTATTTTATGGAAAGTCAGGTCCACAACAGAAGGAAACAAAACCAATACGCATACAAGCAAAAGTTAAAAATAATAACCTTAATTGTGCTTTTGATGACATTTCTTCTTCTTATTTATCATCACCATCATGTGTGTATTTTGGGACTAGCACTTGGCATGGTGGACTTTAGGAGATCTGAAGGCAGCTTCGTGGAATTGGGTCTCTCCTTCCACAGTTATGTCAGTCGGTTCCAGGGATTAAACTCAGGTCACCAGGCTTGCACAGCAAGCACCTTTGTCCGTCCACTGAGTTATCTTGCTGTCCTTTGGATGACACTGTTTTGCTGAGGTGACAACAAGCTAAGGAGATAAAAACATATCCAAGTATAGAATTTTTAACACGGTTTCATCAAAATTTCAGTGAACAGAATGATGCTCTCCTGCTTTTTCTGTAGTGCCTTCTAGCCCAAGTGTGGCTCAGACTCTACTCTGCTGAACCTTTACCATCCTGCTTAAGGATAGTCAGAAGTTTGTCACCAGCTTTGGTCTATGGTCTTAAGCAAACAGAACAGAAGAGGTATGGATTCTGAACACTCTGTTTCCCATGCAGGCATGGTATGTGCATGGTAAAATGCTGAGGTCTAAACATAGGAATAGTCTAGATCTCTAAGCCAGCACATGGCTTTCCCTTTGAGAAAAGGCACTGTATGAGCAAACATGAAACAACTCTTGCACATAAGACATTAAAATTTTGTATTACTGTAGCATAGGATGATCTATTTTGCTTGCTGTATCTACAATTAAACTAACGTGGCTCTTGCTTTTTAGCTATGGTTTGAGTTACATCCTCATCTAGTACTGATCATAATTACCATGCTAAATATTTTTTATGTCATAGACTGACATCATTTAGAAGGAAGTAACCTCACTTGGGATGGATGTGGGATGGCCCATCTCACAGAGGGTGGTGCGACCCATGAGTGGGTAGGTATGGATGATATAAGAAATCATGCTGAGCAAGCTATGAAGAACAATTCAGAAAGCAGAGTTCCTTCTTTTTAGAAGGAGAGTCTCTCATTGAACTTGGAGAACATATGATGAGCTAGACTGGCTGGCCAATCAGCTGCTGGATCTTTTGATCTCTACTTCCTGCAACTGAGATTGCAAGTATGTGCTACCACACATGACTTTCTTTAAAAGTGGGTTCTGGGGATCTGAAGCTAGGTCTTCATGCTCAAGATGTAAGCACTGCACCACTGAGCTGTCTCCCTCTCTTAAGTATTTTTTTTTTTAAAAAAAAATATATCATAATGTACTTTAAGAATGTGCCATCCCTGCCGTTCAAGTTATGTTTCTTACTGACAGGTTTCCAGTGAGTGACATATAAGGGAGAGAATGTGATGCAAACTGAGGAATATATGTGTCTGGGGGGAGAACTCTTTCTAAAACTCAGGATATTTTTGCTTAATTTATGATCCAGAGTGAAAATGTAAATTTCCTTCCTCTTCAATGGAAGGCTTTATTGCTGTATGGATCTCTGAAGAAAGAAGCCTCTATCAGAAACCTAAATGACCTCATGAACAACATCAACATGTATTATGCCCACTGATTTTTCAGCATAATTTTCAAAGCTCAGTCAGGGACTTTATAGCAACAGCCAGCAGCTCCAGACGCTTGTGTCTTCCCGATACATAGGTCATGCACAATGAAGGACCAATGCATCTGTATGTTCAAAGCCAGTGTTGTACATTGTTTCTAGAATCATGCCCATTGTGCCTTCTTGCTTGCACTCCAGAAAGCTAATGGGGATGCAAAATAGCAAAAGACATACTCAACAGGTATGTTCTTTCTTTTTTTTATTACATAATTCTTTATTGATTCTTCGGTAATTTAACATTTTGCACCCCAATCCTGCTCACATCCCAGTCCCTCCATATCTGACCCTCAGCACTGCAGCATGCCCCCATAAATTAATTAAAAACAAATGAACAAACAAACAAAAACAAACCCACCTTGCTCATCTGTATCTCCAACACTTCTTCATTTATCTATTGGCATTGGGAGCTGCAGTGTGTCACACTGTATACTGTTTTGTACAATCAGGCCCACCCACAAAGTATTCATTGTTTGTTGAAATGAGTCTTTGGTCTGTTACAAGGCCTCTGGCACACTAACGTCATTGAACCTTCACTGAAACTCCTCAGATATCCTGCTGTTGCCCTGAGTGGTAGAGATCCTACGGCTATCATTCCGAGGGACTAGTTTTTTCAAACAATCCAGCAGGTCATAGATGAAGTGGATGCTAGCATGGGTCAACCCAAGGTAAAGAATGTGGGTCTGGGTGATAGCTGAGCTGGTTGGTCTGGCCCCTGGGAATTCTCCCTCAGGCAAGGGGCAGAACCAGCTCTCCTAGGCCCATGTCATCTGGGCCATTTCTCCCACTCTTGCCTGTGATGAAAGGTGGGATCATCTCTCCTGAGAACAGGGTGAGGTCAGCTCTCTCATGGGTACAAGAACAGTGCTCCTATTGCAGTGTCCAGTGAGGGGCAGAGCCAGTGTGTCCTACTTCTTAAAGGAAAAATACATTCTTCATGTTTTAATTTTATGTTAAAATTTTACAGGTCAAAAGTTACTTGGAGGAGGTGCTATAGAGAATGTTTAGTGGGGAAGAACATTTGTGAGTCTTCCAGAGGACCCAGTACTCACATCAAGCACCTCACATTCTCTTATAACTACAGTTCCTGAGATATCTGATGACCTGTTTTCACCTCTGTGTGAAATAAAGTTTCTATGTTTTTGATCAAGTCTCTTGCATCCTTATGGTGTTAAATCCTCATAAGGAAGCATTGACCATTATAGGATGGTGTCAGGAATGAAATTATGCCTGCATCATTCTTTTTGCATCAGATAACATCTATGGATACCATCTAATAGAGAGATCTATCCCTCTTACTCAGTGGCCTCTTTGGGTTTGGTTAATCAATTCATTTCAGTGACTCAGTACTTAATCATGGCATTTCTTCCAACCTCTGAACAGACCAACACTGGGCAAGAGATGCAGATCCACTTCTTCATAAGTCTTACATTCTAGTGAAACAGAAAATCCATTAAGACACAAGTTCATCAGAACATTGATTTCATGGTTGACAATCTTACAGTTCCAAGTCAGGGCTGTATGAGTACCTGTAACTATAGACAATGGTGAAAAGAACCCAACAAATCAGTAAAGCAAAACTCAACACTTTGGGCATAAGAGCATTACTGTGTAGAATCCCTTTGCTTTGTCTTGACAGGGAATTGAAGATGTACATAAATAATTGAGAATGTTGATGCTTCCAGAATGGCACTTGTGAGCAATTTTCTTCTCGTGTTGACATGATTTCAAGCTATATTACATAATAAAACAGTAATTTAAAATGTCCTCCTTTAAAAACAAAGTAAAAAGTTTAATATTTTAATAAAGGAAAATAAGAAAAATTAAAAAAATTTCAATTTTCAATTATATAATATTGATGTGGGCTATTAGTCGTCAAACTGAGATTAATAAAGACAATACAGTAACTGAAATTTTCTTTTTAATATAGTATGAAAACAAAGATTTAGAATTATTTATGATGGCTGTTATCATAAGTATATAATACTCTACATGCATAAAACTAGGGGATGAACACCAAATACACAAATTGACTTGAAGACTTTCCTTACTTTTATTTTAAGACAAAATCCTTCTAATGTTTATATCCACAGACCTGTGCTGTTGTTAACTTTGGTCAGTAAAGCTTAAGCTTGCAAAGAACAGTGGGTAATGCAAAGACTCAGAACTGGTTAAAGCTCTAAAAATAAATTAGGACACCAGTATCAACCTCTCACACTACAGCTCAGGAAGGTTGTGTGGAAAGAATGCCATGATGGAGGATGGGAAAGAGTGTTGGAGAATGCCATCTTCTGAACCTGGCATTCCATAGCACTCAGAGCTAACAACGTTTGTGGTTACTTGCACCAGACCTGAATAAGGTTAAGTCAATAAAAATTTCAGCATGGATGGGAAAGGGCTTTCAAGATAAGCCTCTTATTGAAGGGCTATTGGCTGTTGATGACTGCCGAAGAGAGGGAGCCATTTTTCTTCAGTAGTGTAGCCACTGAGAAGTTGCCTGTGCTCCCTAAGTTATTCCTCACTCATGCTCAGGCAATCTCTCATTCATGCTCATTAAACTCAGAGGGTTGTAAATCAAGGGACAAAATGAGTAAAATAGGGAGTAGGTGTGATCAAAATAAATAACATTCACGTACAGAACTGTCAAGGAATAAATTCAAAATATTTAACAAGGAAACAATGACAAAAAGACAAAAGCAAAAAGCACCTTAATGATTTCAAAATGTCCTGACTTACTCCACAGAGTAGAGAAAGTTTCCATTATCCTATGGACATTTTAGCATCTATTGCTTTTGCAAATGGGTAACCTAAATTTTACATACATTCGTTTTTGTGTAGTACTTAGTCATTGCCAGACAGACATTCTCTTGGTATGTTACAGAATCCATCAAGGTGTTGATTTCTTCAAGGTTAGGTAAGAGGATGCTTGCTGTATTTTTCTGTTCTTGCTAGTCTCTATTGAAGTTACTTTCCCTCTAAAGCTCATTTACAGGTTTTCTCTCCACTGTGCTTTTTGGGAAGACAGCTTATTTTCTCTCCAAAGTTTGTTACAATTACAATTTTATAGTTTTATTTTTCCTGCGTTTAGCCTGCTTTCCTTTTTATTTCTTGGTATACCTAGCTGCTTTTATACTCAGGTTTTATGTTATTTTTGCATATGAATGCTTGTTATGTAAAATCTAATTTGATGCACTTAAAGTAGGAAATCTTATGCTCAGAAAGCAGCTGACAACCAGTCTCAGCCCTGATAAACTTTATTTTTGGCACTTGGTGTGTGTGTGTGTGTGTGTGTGTGTGTGTGTGTGTGTGTGTGTATGTATGTGTGTGTGTGTGTTGGCACATGCACATGTGGAGATCACAGCACAAGTTACAGAATCTTCTCTCTCCTTTCACTGTGAATACCAGGAATCAAACTCCTGTCCTCAGGGTTGATGACAAGAGCCTTTACCCAATGAGCAGTCTTGCTGACCCCAGACCTAATAAACTTTAAACTGTATGCCTTGTTCATCACTCTGGATAGTATGATTATTTTAGAGTCTCGAGTACAAGGCATTTTAAAAGTAAACATGCTACTTTTTTGTAAAGCAGTTTGCATAGCCTTTCCTGGTGACTTGAGCATATCTTGTTTGCATATGTATGTATGTTTCCTTGTGATAGTTTTGGAGAATCCAGATGAACCACAGAACCTAGCACAAGTTAAATCTTGCCTGCAATGAACATTCTGTATGAGTATGGGCAGTTATGAGGTTCTAGATATGTGTTCTTTCCATAAAGTCCCACACAAACGAGCAGGATCTGTCTGTGTCAGAAGAACCCTTTCCCATCACTTTTTCTGTCTGGCATTTTAGTATCCACTCACTCTGTGGCTGATAGCCAAGCCTCCTTGTCCACAGTGTGTATCCCAGTAACACTCCCTGACCCCCAGGCCACTCTTGGTTCCGGTTTTCAATGATAAGTCATGTTTTTAGAACAACAATCACTTCCCAGTATATAACCTAAAGTGAACTCTCTGAGCTCACTTGTGGTCTACTTGAGCTTTCACAACTAAACATTTGAGGGAATGAATCATTGTGATACTCTAGAAACAAATGAGAGCTGAGAGGCACATGGAATGGTAAAGGGATATAGAATGGCTGAGCTGGGGGCCGGTCACTCAGTTTGGTCAGAGAAGGACTCTCTGGATCATTGACATTTGAATACAGGTTGCAGTAACATGTAATGTCTGTGTGTCTGATAAAGGCAAGGGTAAGAACCAAGGCCCAGCATTAGGGTCTAATGAGGAGTGGATTATACACAGAAAGAAGGTGAGTTACTTGATCCAGGTATAAGAGGAAGCAATGACAGAGTTGAAATTGAAAAATAGACTGGACAGATCAAGGGCCAACAATTCACGGCCTACAGGCAAAATACTGCTAGCCCCTGCATTTGGGGAGGTACAGTAACTTGGTTTTTGTTTCTGTGGTACTTGAATGGAAACCAGGGCCTTGTATGTATTAAGTAAATTCTTTCCTGCTGATGTACATCCCAGGCCCCACAGATATTTTGACAAGAATAAACTGTGAATTCAAATTAAGCAAAATAGCACTCTTTTATGCCCCTCTAAATAATTTTATTGTGCTCATTGTTAGCTGAATATTTTATCTTTTAATTTAATTTTATTTTCTTGATAAGGAATAGATGTAGATGTTAATGTATATGAAGATGCATGTTGGAGGAATCCACATGTCTGTGTGTGTACGTGCATGAGAAGACTGGAGATCAACATTCAAAAGTTTTCCTCAGAAGATATTTACCATGTTTTGGTTGGTTAGTTAGTTGTCGGTTTGTTGTTTTTTGGTTGATTGGTTTGCTTGTTGTTTGGTGATAGTTGGTTAGGTGACTGGCTGGTGATGGTTGGTTGGTGGATTGATTGGTTAGTTATTGGCCATTGGTTGTTGGTTGGTTGGTTGTTGGTTAGTTATTAGTTGGTTGGCTTGTTCGCTGGCTGGTTTACTGGTTGTTAGTTGGTTAGTGGGTTGGTTGGTTAGTTTGTTAGTTGGATGATTGTTAGTCACTTGGTTAGGTGGTTGTTAGTCTGTGGTTGGTTGGTTGTTGGTTTTTGAGCCAGTATTTCTCACTAGGCTGGATCTTGAGGATTCAGGTAGTTTGGATAGTCAATGAGCCCCATGGATCCATGGTTTTTACTTCACCAGCACTACAATTATCAGCATATAGAATCAGTAGACCACACCTGGCTTTCCCATAAGTGTCAGGGCTGGGACTCAGATCTTCATGCATATTTGGCTCTTTACTGCCTGGTGGAGCTTTCTCCAGCTCCTAGTTATTCTCCTTAAATCCATTTTATATTTTGATATTTAGTAAAATTATTTTTAATATTTTTCTTGCTTTGAGTGTGTGTGTGTGTGTGTACCTTTTGGGTGCAGGTGCCCATGTAAGCCAGAGGAGAGCATCTGATCCCTTGAAGATGCATGATTGACTGCTCTAGGAACACATTTATTTTTTTCTGCTTCTCTTGATCCCACCATTCTTATTTTCTTAATCATAGAAATGTCATGTTTCCAAATGACAAGCATGTTCTATGCATGCCTGTGTATGATATTACTAGCAGGAAATAATACATAAAATCAAGGATGATAACTGATTCAAATTCTGAATCTTTTAACTTAAAGGGCTAACTGTAGGCTTCTTTCATTTCCCCTGGACCTCACTGTTACGCCCAAAGCTTGACCTACAGAGAGACCACTGGAGACAGGGATGTCTCAAATGCAACAGCAAGGTTTATTGACAGCACAATACAAGCCAGGCAGGGAGCTGGTATACCCCAAGCTCCTTCTGTGGTAACAGAGCAAGGAGTAGCTGCTGTCTTTTGTTACAACGGGCTTTTACTGGCAAAAGGTAAAACAGAGTCCGTTGCTTGGGGACATGGTACTGGCGAGCTACTGATTGGTTGGTGCTCAGGGACTTTCTGCCCCAAGGTATCTTTGGACCACACCTGGACCCTACCTGGGGTGTCTGATTTCTTCCAAGAATCTATTCTTCTCTTAAGACTGGGCAGGTGTCTTGGCTAATCTCCCAAAACTGGGCAGACAGGAATCTATTCTTCTCTCAGAACTGGGCAGGCCCCCTGCTAGATCTATGCTTTTAGGACATGTTCTTTTCCCAGGACTGGTCAGGCATGTCTATTCTTCTCCCAGCACTGAGTAGGCCCCCTGCCAGGAATGCGAAACTAAATTTTATTTTACTTTTTTGTAAAATAGCTACTAAAATACAAAATGAGGTTTCTTGAATTAAGTTCTCTTCACTCACTAGGTTTGATTCCCTCTTTCCATTTCCTCGGTGTATTTAGACATGGTTCCCTCTGGTGGCCTCTTCAATATACTATGAAGCGCTTTTCTTCATTAAAGCCTAGAAAAGAGCTCCTAACTGGGACATGGTCCCCAATCTGTGACAGGTGGAACCATCATTCCCTCCAAGGAGCCTTTATGAAGGTACACAGAGCCTCTTCTTTCCTGAGGGAGTTATGTCCTGGTGCTTCTGCAGAGAATACCAAGATCATCTGTGTTAGCAGACCCAACTTTGTCTTTTTAGTTATTTCTTTTCCTATATAAACTTTAGTGTCTATTTGAGTAACTGTAACTGCTCTCACTTAAGAAGCTTAGGAATAGGGTTAGGAGATGAAGGGCAGTGAGAAAACAGAAGGGTAAGGAGGGTGCTGTCACCACAAATGTTTCTAGAATCCAGTGCCCCATGCCTCTCTGATGGTAAGGAGGATACTGTCACTGCAAAGGTTCCTAGAATCCAGTGCCCCATGCCTCTCTGATGATAAGGAGGGTGCTGTCACCACAAAGGTTCCTAGAATCCAGTGCCCCATGCCTCTCTGATGGTAAGGAGGATACTGTTACTGCAAAGGTTCCTAGAATCCAGTGCCCCATGCCTCTCTGATGGTGTAACTGGTGCTTGGGCAAGGTCTGAGGGTGGAGTGTGCAAACAGCCCTCAGCATTGCTTACCCTAAAGATGTGGGTGAAAATCTGAGCATTGCTAAGAACATTCTGAAAGTGAGAGGTTCTTTATCTATATATTTATAGTTTCTTTCCATAAATTCCCCAGCAAAGATAATAGACAGTTTACAAATAAAGTTATAAAGCTTGAAATGGGTCCCACAGTGTGAATAGTTGGACTTCACACCCTTCTTTAGGTCTTTTCTGTGACAATCTCACCCCCCCCACACACACATACACACACACTCCATCTACACTTCTCTGCAGCTTTGCAGGCTGACACAACCTTTCCACAGAGGATTGCATTCAGGCTCCAGTCCCCATGCACCCCCCCCCCCGCCCTGCTCCACATTGCTTTTCTTCCTGCTCATATCCAGAGTCAGCATTGTAGACAAGACTCTGACTACACTCTTCTCATGTTCATACCCTTCAGTGGTCTGTGTCTGGGTCTATTCTTGAATGAAGTTCTCAACTCTTTTATATGTTTTATCGGATTCCATGTGGTCCAGCCTCTACCCATCTCACACTGCTACTCCTGTCACTGTTCTGGGGACTCCTTTCCTGTGTCTAGACAGCGTCTCGCTCCTTCTTACAGGTTCTGCTTGAAACCTCACTCATGTCTTCTCCCTCAAGTGACATTTCCTGGGCCTGAAGCCTCCAGCGTGTTCCCAGTTCCACTAACTTGCACATCCTCATGAACACTCACATGTCCACTGTCTCAGAGTCAATAGCAAAGACCAAGAAAGAACAATAAACCAAAACCTGTATGCTTCCTGCACCTAAGATGTACAATGTCGTCAGGGTCTGGGGTGCTGGTGATGGTAGGCTAGGAGCTGCGGAAAACTGAGTAAAGTTTTACTTACTTGCAGATAGGCTCATTTCGATTTATGAATATAAAATGCATACCTTTTTCTACACGGCCTCCCGTAATTACTGTGGTTCGGATTACAACTTACCATTTGAGATTTTTATTTCAAGCACTCCAATAACAGAAGGCGACCGCTTCCTCATTATCTCTGATGCTGCCAGGTGTTCTTTCCTCCTCAAATTGTTAAAGAAAACACACAAAACATATGTTTTCCATTGTTCCCTGTATAATCCAGAGCCATAGAAATGCTGGCTGCTCACACTCTCAGCAGGAATGAGGGAGCATGAAATATTCATGAGCTCCGTGCTGGTGATTATTAAGCAAAGGCTAATGTTGGTGAGTTTGTCATTTTTTTAAATATAAAATATATGGTTATTTATTAAACACTGAATATTTACTAGATTATAGGTCTCTTTATACTAGAGGCTATGACTGATTTCATGCCTGAGAAGTATATTGAAGACTCTTAAAGAACAAAAACCCTCTGTAAATATAAATGCATACAGGAATCGGCACAACCACCACTACCATCCCCAAAGTCACGAAACAGCACCAGTCATCCCATTTCTTTTAATTTTCAGTAGAAAAATGGAGCAGCAGGCATTGGGATTTGGAGACTGTCAGACCTGGAGAGGAGTCTGCCTCCACTTGTGATATCAGACAAGTCGCTAAACTTCGTTAGCCATCAGCTTTCTTTACTGATCCGTAGATCGGCAGTAGCTGTCAATGGGCATCTGCAATGACCATCCTCCGTGCACCGGGAAGCAGTACAAGTCATTCTCAGTGTCAGCCACAGAATACGTGCTTGAAGCACAACACGTCTCATTTCCTTTCTATTGATTATTGTATCTAGTATTTTCTCTTGGAAATGAGCATTTGTCTACAGATGGGAGCAGGTGGAAAAGCTATGGGCCCATTTCCTTGCTAGAATCAGACCTCAGGGAATAGTGCATAGACATTAGAGAGCTAAGGCCACAGTTCTTGACTTTAAAATGGAGGAAGCAACTACAAGTTTCAGATTCCTAAGCCACAAAAGGGAAGGCATTGGTTCCCTCGTTCCTTTAAACTTAGTGAGATCTTTAAAAATAAAGACAGCTTATATATTGTGATTAAATTAAAAAAATAGTCACTTTAGTTTGTTTTACTTATGATTTGGAAACAGGGTCTCCCTATGTAGCCAAGTATGACCTGTGTAACTGGGGCTGATATTGAACTTGTGAACCTCCAGCCACATATTTGTGAGTGCTGGGATTACAGGAAGGTACCACTACACATGAATGCTTATTTCTGTCATTTAAACAATCTTTTAGCCATGTAACAACTGTGGGCATTTTAGCATTATTGTTGGAGTAGGTATGTATCCAGGGGTCCTGTTCCAGCAAGCCCTTCACCATCCTTCTCCTCAAAAGGACAGTAAGTTTTGGGTGGTAAAATCGCAACTCTGCTATTACGAACTGATCAATTAATATTGCCAGGAGGTGCACACAACATGAGCACAAATACATCTCATGTAACATGAAGAGTTCGAAACACTGCTCATCATAAACTATATATAAAAAAAGAGACTTCCCAACAGTGCATACGATAAATCATATGGTACATCTACATTGGTGTAAAGGAATAGACACAAATCACCTCTTTCTTTCAAAGTTAGGACTGAGACAAGAAGAATAAAATAAATAAATATTTACAACTCTGTTGAAAGCATTCCTTATGTGTGCTAGGCAAACACTCTAGTACTTAGAATATTCTAAGGTTTTTAACTGTTTTTTAAAATAGTATATTTTACAAATTCTTAGGCAATTTTTATAACGTATCTTGATCATATTTATTTCTCATTCCTTTTCAGTTCTTTCCCTCATGCCTTCATTTCTCCACATTTGCTTTTGTTTTTATTTCTGAAGAGACTATCTCCTAGCAGATGTCATGTCCTCTAGCGCTCCAGCTTGCTGTCAGATCTTCGTAAGTGCTCCCTCACCCTTCCCTGTGGAGGCTGTGTTATAATGTATGGATTGGGTACAGGTGCCCCACACTCTGACATGGAGGCTTTGTGTCATGATTTTCATAGTTTACAAATCAAAGTGGGTTTTTTTTGAGGAAAGGTGAGAGCTATGCTTACCTATGGGCATAAGGCTAAGTATTTAGAATGCTGTTCAAGATTAGCCAAGCTTAGGAAAATAACTACAATAGCTTCTCCTCTGGTTTTTGTGGCTTCAACAGCCAAAGCAAGCTCTTATTTTGAGGCAGATTTTTACTCAGATGCCCAGGTTGACCTTGAACTCATTTGATAGCTCTGGCCTTTGAGCTCCAAAGCCTCTATATCTCCCGCTCAGTGTCTCAGGGGTTACACACCTGTGCCTCCCTGACCCTTCTATGCCATATGATGATTATGATGATGATGATGATAATGATGTGGTGTGTGTGTGCGCGCGCGCGTGCACGTGTGATTGCTGTGTATTGATATCTCAGTCTCCCAGCATTCATTTCTGTTAAGGTAAATCAGGTTTAAAAATAACCCTATAATCACTGCATAGATCTTCAGGAAAACTCTCTTGGAATAATTCTAGCCATGAAAAGGAAAAATCCCAGTCTGAATTAGGGAGCAGGTGCAGTGGAGAACAGTTTCCTCTAATAACGGACAGTGGCTCCTGGCACTCATGTGGGAGTCTGTCTCTATAAATTTACATATGGGCTTTATTAAATGGAGTCACTTTATCGAAGCCTCTCATGCTATTAAAACTAACGAAGGAAAAGTTTTTAAAAATTAAAGCCCCCTCCCAATTCTCTTTCCATAGACCATAATTTTATGCAAATTGTACTTTGTAAGTCACTGCAGAGTCACTTAAAGCATTTTATTTCTTTCACGTGGGTGAAGTCTCAAGGTTGCCAGCCTTTGTGCTGGTGCCTGGAGGAGGCTGCTTTTCAGAGCCTTGTCTTTCAAAGGGTGCTCAGCAAAGATTTTCCAAGAATTGTCAGTAAAATCCAGTCCCACGCTGGAGACTTCAGCACCCAGACAGGAGAGTGGACATTATTTGCAAGTGTCACTTGAGGCCAGGGACTCACAGTTTATAACTTTCCAGGAAGGTATGAGGCATGAGGTGTGCTTCTGCAGACATGCACAGGACCTCCAGGTACTTTCCTTCAGACCCTTCTCCTCTTCTGGGATGTTTTGCAAGTACAGACTGTGCCCAGTGATCAGAACGCAGCTGCTTCTTCCTCTTCATTATGGTCCTCACCAGAGCTCTGCTGCTTCCTCCACGAAGGCCTCTCCGCTTACTACTATGACTCTCTAGCACACAGACGTCACCCCTCCATAGTGGCAGTCAGTGACTTTGGTTAGTGTTTGTGTCATCTCTCTTTGCAGGACTGAGGCTCTATAAGGGATTGCTAGAGGGACATAAGAGATGCGAACCTGGATCCCTGCATTGTTCTTTCCTAAGATTGCAGATAGCAGTGAAATGTACTTCTGAGAGGTTGACAGTGGTGGACATTCTGCCTGCCTGTTCATTCCTGGCATAATTACACCTGTGGCTTTGAAGCCAAGTTGATGACACTTTTGTTAGTGTATGACTCTCTAAATAGGCACTTGAGCCTCATTAGGACAGGGACACCATATTTGTCCCTATGGTGGTTTTCTCCTCTTTGTCCAATATTTTATTCATTATCCAGTAAAATGCCTGG
>PVIH01000879.1:83480-284806 GCA_004025045.1 Sigmodon hispidus
CTCTCTCTCTCTCTCTCTCTCTCTCTCTCTCTCTCTCTCTCTCTCTCTCTCTCTCTCTCTCCCTCCCCTTCCTCTCTTCTCTATGTCACTCATCACCCCCTCTATAAACAATACACACGTGTCTTCTTTCCCTGAGTCAGGGAAGCATCAAGTCTGGCCTTTTCTCCAGGCAGCTGAACTCTGTCCCTCAGGGTGATGCTATAGCACCTATGTGTCTCTGCCTAGAGCAGAGGTCCAGCCTTGTGAGTTGTTAGCTGAGGTTTGCATCTGGCCAACTCCACACCTGGCTTTTGATGACCATAATAGACTTCCTAAAGGATCTTGGGATGGAGAAATTATTCTTCAGTTCTTTGGTGCCTCTGCACACTCTACCTGACAGGCACACCAACCATACAATACGTTCAGCAGTAATTGCCTCTGAAATCCTAAAACCACACACTGTTTCAGCACGTGGGAGGGATTTGACTGAATGCCCATATTAGTTTGACACTCAGATTGAAGAAAAAAGCAATGCCTGATTTTGACATCTTAACAGCATTTGTGTGAACCTGCAGGTACACTGGGAGCTGTAGCCAGGCCCAGGTCGACATCCCTACCTGGCATTCTTATCTCTATCCTCTGTGGGTCATTGAATCCCCAGAATTCACCCCCACTCAATTCTCACTGTCCTTCCAAATAGTGTTTGCATTTTGGACCCATGGAAGTCCAAGGTTGTGTTAGAGAATAAACTCAGATTGATGGAGGGTCAGATGTTCAGAACAACCAAGTCAGGTTCCAGCGTGAAGTCTTAAAGGGAAGAACAACTTTTGAGTTTGTGCAGATGTAAGGAAGGGAAGTGCTAATGGTTTCAGGGTTGAAACTAGCTGGATAGCCAAGAGTCACTTGAGGGATACACTGAGCACAGAGCAGGTATTCCGAAGTTAGTTTAAGTGATTCTATACCATGACCAACTGTGCTGACTAGGTTTTGTCAACATGACACAGGCTAGGGTCATCTGAGGGTAGACATATCAATTGTGAAAAGGTTTCCATAAGATCAGTCTGTAGGTATTTTCTTAATCATTGGTTGATGGAGGAGGACCCACCTATTGTGAGTGGTGCCATCTCTGGGCTGATGGTCCTGGTTCTACAAGAGAGCAGCATCACCTCTTCATGGCCTCTGCAATAGCTCCTGCCTCTAGGCCCTGTTTGAGTTCCTTGTCCTGACTTCGCCAGAGGTGAACAGTGTTGTAGAAGTCCAGCAAGTAAACCACTTCCTCCCAGAGTTGTTTTGGTCTTGGTGTTTCATCATGGCAATAGTTACCCTGACCAAGACACCTACTGTCCTGATTCATTTTGGCACGTGATTTTCACACAAGGAGAGATTAGCCAGCTGGGGCAAACTGATACCTTGGTAGCATATGCTAGCTTTGGAATTTTCTGATACCCCAGACTCATCCACCTAACACCAGCTGACAAATTAGGTTGCAAATGGGACCATGCTCCCTACTCCTCTTCCCAGACACCCATATTCAAAATACAGGGCTGTACCTGTCTCCTACGGACAATGCCCTTACCTGTGGAGGGGACAAAGAGCAAGAAGAAAGAAATATGGCTCTTTGATATTCCAACACATCCTTTCTTTCCTTTTCATCTCTTTCTGGGCAAAGAAAAGTGGACACAGACATGCAAGAGCTTTTAAAATATCATTTCAAAGGCAATGCTGATTCTCTGAAAAGGATCAAATGTACAGCAGCTTCTGCCCAGGAGATGAACAAGATGCCTAGGACAGACACATTGACCATGACCATATCTAAAGGGTGGCTATCCACACTAAACTAGAGAAGCATCAAACACATTCTGGAAAGCAGAAACCCCTTGTGATTCAGCTCTGAAATATGTCTGTTGCTTTTGCAGTGAGAGTAAAGTTGGGCTCCTGGAAGCAAAGAATGGAAATTAGTGTATAGAAAGAAGACATCTAGGGGAAAAACTATTCAAGGTAGGAAAGGAAATGTGAACAAAGTTCAAACCATCCTAGGAAGTACCAGCAAAATGATGCAAGAGACTGCTACATGGATGATACCAGAGCAAGTTTCTGAGGCTACTGGAGAAAAGTTCTGGACTGAGTCACATGAATAATATAGCAAAAATAAGTACATTCATAAGTAAGTAAGTAAGTAAGTAAGTAAATAGCTTCTTCAAACCAAGGATATTGGTGACCCAACCCATTTTAGGGATTCAAAACAATGAGGGCATTATGGATGAGACTGGAGAAGGGCTCTGCATTCCACCTAAGGAATCAAAAGGTCCTTGTGCCTGTACTATAACTTACTTTTATGCTTGTAACTTTCTATTTTTTAAAAAACAATTTCATACATGGTCCATATTTACATAATTTCTACCCCACCTTTCCCTCCACCAACTCTCCTCCCATAGCACTCACTCTTTCTGAAACTCATGACCTCTTTCTAAGTTATTATTATTACACATGCACATATACACAGTCATAGATACACAAATACGGAGAGACAGAGACAAAGACTCACCCAATTACTGTAATTTTAAAAAATCTTTTTGAGGGGCTGGAGTGATGGTTAAAAGCACTTGCTGCTTTTCCAGAGGACTTGGTTCAGCTCTCAGAACTCCCATGGTGATTCACAAACATGTGTGGCTCCAGTTGCAGGCTATCCCACAGCAGCCTTTGGTCTCCGCATGTACAAGGCACACAGAGACACAGAGTTGAGAATATTTTAGGGGGTCATTTACTCAGATTTCAATAGTTTTTAGAACATTAGGAAGGAAGGATTACTGACCCTGCTACTTTTCAGCATGGCTGTGCTGCCCATGAAAAAATGAAAATACTCTACTTGAAAGTTAGAGGATCCTGAGTTTCTGGCTATCAGTTCTTCTGTTGAGTCAGTAAAACATTGTTTCTGTAGCTTTATGTAATAATCATATATTGTTATTTTTAAATATTTACATTTTTGTTCTCAGGTTAAATAAGTCACTGTGTATATTATTATTGAGATACTCCAGGGAATTCATTGATTTAAAAGTGGTATAAAACTGGGGTCCTAACAAATAGACAATGCCCAGAAGATTGGCCAAATTTCACTGTTGCTACTCTTGGCTTATAACAATTCTGCTTGTGGATTTTCATCTTGAAGAGCTGGACTAGGAGAAGAGGCAAACCCCACAAATTGCTAAGTGTTTGAATGAAGTAATGCTGGCAGACTTAAGCATCCCTATCATACACTATAAAGAAAGTATTATTTTTAACTTCATTTTTTTTTCCTTACGCATTTGAACTCTCTGTGATCACTAGCATCTGCGCATGCGCTGCTGTTCTCTGATGCAGTTATTTAAGACAGAGAACAAGCTTGCTTCCACTGTCTGTTTTCTCTCACAAATCAGGACAAGAAGCAACAAGCAGGCCAAGGCCAAAGCGCTAAATTATTCTAAGAATTCAGTCAAGAACAGATCATTCTAAGTGCTTTACAAATACAAACTCATTCTTTTGGCTCATTCACCTCACAAGGTAAATCTTATTTTTCATATAAGGAAAGAATGGGACAGAGTGCTTAGTCAATTAAGAAACAGTCACCATGGTCTCAGATATTTCTCTATTTTTATTTGGTGTCACTGTGACCAAAGTGTCTGAGCAGAGCAAGTTAAAGGAAAAAGGATTTCATGAGGTTCACAGCTTCATAGGGCTCAGCCCCTCACTCTGAGGAGAGCATAATGGGGCAGCAAGCATTCAGAACATGACAGGCTTGAAAACCATCAGCAAGGCAGTAAGGGCCCAGGGCTGATGTAAGTCCCTAAAACGCTCTCAGTGACTTACTTCATTCAACTGGATGCAAGCCAAAAAATTCTGGAAAGAGGAATCTCGACTGAGAAATTGCCCCCATCAGAAGCGGTAGTAGTGGGAGAAGCCTGTGGGACGTTTTAAGGTTGAAGGTTGATGAGAGAAGACACGATCCCTGTGGGCAGTGCCATCCCTGGGCAGGAGGCCCTGAGAGGAATAGAAAAGGTAGCTGACTGAGCCTGCAACACAAGGCAATAAAGCGTGTTCCTCCATGTTTCTGCTTCAGTTCCCGTCTCTGGGTTCCTGCCTTGAGTTTCTGCCTCAACTTACGTTGTGATAGACTACAGGCCATAAGCCAGATAAACCCTTCCCTCCTCAAGTTGCTTTGGATTAGGAAGGTTTATCACACCAATAGAAAGCAAAATGAATCTAAATTGACTTCTTCAGAAGACCGTATCATCTTCTAGAAACAAAACATTCTGATCATTCTGAGACTCTGCAGCAGACTCCATTCAAATTTCAATGCTTCTATGTTTCAACAAAACACTCAGCATCCACACATCAACTGGAAATTGTAAGCATACATATATGTGTACATATGATAGATGTAATTATAGTTACATTTATATATGTAATCTAAATATGTATGGAATCTATGTACATACAGGTGTAAGTATTTATCATCTACCTATACTTCAACTACCTAGTTATCTATCATCTGTTATCACCTCATTATCTCTCTGCATGTATCAATGAATGCATGCATGTATGTATGTATGTATAAGTTAATTTTTAATGTTGTAATGACATACCATGACCAAGGAAACTTACAGAAAAAAGTAAGGAAGTATTTGGACTTATAGTGACAAAGGGGACATCTATAGTATCAGGTGAGGCATGGCAGCAGGGGACTATCATAGAAAGCTGAATGAAAGTTGAGTGATCACACCTTCAGCTATAAATATGGAACCAAGACAACAACCTGGAAACAAAGCTAGGCTACTAGTGTCCCTTCTTAATGGCTCTACTCCCAGTGAGACTCAGACACATGAGCCTATGTGGACAATTGCCACCAAAACCACCACAATATATATTGTAGTTCATTATCACAAAAGAAATACGACCTCTACCTTATACAGTGATCCCAACATGCTTATCCATCTCCAGATCCAGGTCTACAGCTGTCCCTCTGCTGTTAAACTGGTGTTTGAATTTACAAAGACAAGCACTTCCCAAGCCTTGTCATTACTGAGTACATTCAATCATGCAGATAATTATCTATATAGCAGATAGATCTTTACACACATTTCCTCAGAACCTGGCAGTAATTAACTGTATGTAGCCAATAATGCCAAAAAAATGCCAGTTGATGTGATTTCAAATACATAAATCATGTTTTAAGATACAAGCTAGTATGATCATTCATTGATTTTTAAAATTTTTGATAATTAAAGATTTTTTTATAATTATGGGAAATTAGGTAAAATACCCTCCTGTATTTTGCCACACCTCACAGAAATATAGTGAGCATCATACCTGCAATGTAGACAGGGGCATAGTCACCATAAAGGTAGCCTCCTTCACAAAGAATCTCCCATTGACTTTTGTAGCCCACCCACTTGTCTCCCACAGCCTCAGAACTCCTGGCAATAGCTAATCAATTGTACATCTCTATAATTTCGTCATTTCTAGATTGTGATTGTTCTCTAGGGGGAGTCATGCAGGATGCAGTCATGCAGAATGGATATCTTCATTCAGCTTGCTTTTCTAGAGACTCATTCACATGGGATGCGATCAATGGCTCATTCCTTTTTCCCTGTGGGCAGTGTTCTGGATGCACCATGGATACCTGTTAAAGGATGTCTGAGCTGTTTCCACTTGGAGTCTATTGTGAATAAAACTGCTGTGCATGATTTTGTTCAGAGTTTTGTGTGAACAGAGATCAACTTATCTCTGTAAATGCTCCAAAAAGTATCTGCCGTTGCAGAGACAGCTTTGTGTTAGTTATCAGGGCAATATCCAGCGGCTTTTCCTAAACTCCTCTGTGTTGCTGCCAGCATTTAGTTTGTCATACATTCTATTTTAGCCATTTATATATGTCTATACATACATATATAGTGATAATACATTCTAGACTTTGTTTTCATTTCTTATTAAAGGCAATATCAAATATTTTTAATGTTTACCATTTGTGTCCTTTGTTAAAATGTCTTTTCTTTTATATGTTTGGGTCACTTTCTAAAAGATTTTATAAAAATATTGAGATTTCATGCCCCTATACAGGATGACAATTGCTGATTTCCCAGGGAAAGGGTCAGTTTTCTTGTAGAATTTGTCTCCTTGTAGGTTAGTCATGCTTCAGTGATGGCTCCCCACCCAGAAGTATGTGAGCAGCACACCCTGGGAATGGTAGGTTGTTTGCAATAATACAGAAAAAGGGTCATGAACTTGGGAGGGTAAAATAGAGATGGTAGATGGATCTGAGAGAATTGAGGGGTGCATATGATCAAAATACACTGTTTACATGTATGAAGTCTAAGGAATTTCTATAAATGTCATGTTAAGATGTTCACTTGTGCTTTTATTGCTCATTGTTTTCTCATTGTCAGATTAAAGGTTTCAAATATTTCTGTCAGTGTGAACATTTTTTTCTTCTTAACAAAGATTAAAAGAAAATAAACTATTTTGATGATGTTCAATTATTTTTGCCTTTTATATATTGTACTTTAAATTTCAAACTATAAACTTCATTATTATCTCCATATGATCTTTAATATTTTTTGTGATACTTCAAGAGTTTAAGTTGGGTCTTTGAGACAGTTCAGTGGTTAAGAACACTACTCCTAAAGAAGACCTGAGCTCAGCTGCCATTGTATACTGAGAGACTCATACGTGGGCACACACTATTTTAAAAAAATCAAATTTAAAAATATGTTTTAAGATCATTTTGTATATCTGACTGACCCGAGCTCACTTAAACAATTTACTTCATTATTTATTTTCTCATTTATTACCTCTTGACACTCAATACTTCAGAGGCATTTACATACAAGACTATCGTTCTTCCATTGAACTGACTAGTACTTTCTCCTCAAATCATGTTGGTTTATGCATGTGAGTCTATTGTTGGACTCTGCTTCCATGTATCCATATGTCTCTATTCCAATCCATACAGCCAACTCCTTTAGCTGTGTAACTCATTAGGACTTACTCTGTTTTGAGGATTGCTTTAGCATTCTAATTCCTTTAATTGTGCATAATTTAGGATAATATTGTCTCTATCTCCAAAAACATTTCTAGGTTACATAGGAAAGACACAGAACTTTTGGATCTTATTGCAGAACAAGGATGTCATTTCTGTTTTGAATATTTCAATATATGTACACAATATCTCTTTAATCTTTGTATGTTCAATATCCAACCTACAGGTTTCGTCATATTTATACTTAAGTGTTTCATTTTCAAATGACACTGTACTTTTATTGACCACATACACATTATTGTTACTAGCAGAATGAAATAGTTCAAATGTTTATTTCATACCCTGTGGCTTTACTAAACGTATATTTCCTATGGCTTTTCTCTTTCCCTCCCCTCCTCTCTCTCTTTCCTTCTTATTTTCTTTATTCCTTCTCTTCCTTCCTAATACATTGCAATCTCAATTTTCCCCATTTACAATCATTTCTCCCCTCCCCACCCCAGGCACACAACTTTGCTGCCTTCTCTTGCTTTCCTGAATGAATGTGTGGCTCCAGCAGGCATCATCGCCTTGTTTGTATTCTTAGAAGACAAAGCAGATAGTCTCTCCCTGCTAATACTATGTTACCTGAAGGTTTTAAGAAGACAATTTTATCCAGGAAATGAAATATTTGTTATTTCTATTCTGTGGGTTTGATTGTTTTAAAATCATAAACAGCTTTTAAATTTTGCCAAAACCATTTTTCACATCAATTGATTTGATCGCTGTGTTGGTCTTCTTGAGTCTGCCAATTGAGTGGATTACATTAATTGGTGCTTAAGCAATGAGATAGCATCCCAGTCTTGAAATAAGACTTTCTTGGTCATGGTATGTAATTATGTTTGTATATTGCTGAATTCTACTTGTAAATATTTTTAGGGCTTTTTCATTTGTACTCATGACTGCTACGCATCCATACTTTTCATTTTGTTCTGACTTTGTTTTTATTTGTGTAATTGAAGCTTCATCAAATGTACTAGAGATAATTCTATTTCTTCTGGATTCTGGAAGAAATTATGGAGAATTGCAGTTAATTCACCCTGGAGTGTTTGATAAAGTAAATGTAACTGGATCTCAAGAATTTTTTTTTTAAAAGTTAATTTAGGGAACAGGACAGAGGGCTCAGTAGTTAAGAGCACTCACTGCTCTGGCAGATGACTCAGGTTCAGATCTCCATACACCACACACTGCAGTACTTCAACACCATAGCTATAGTCCCCAAGGATCTACCTCCCTCTTCTGGCCTTTACAGGTACTTCACTCATGTGGTGCACATACATATATGCAGCAAACACTCACTTAGACTTGTGTATATATATGCATTCATGCAGGCAGACACTTAGATATATACAAATAAATCTTAAAACAATGTTCCTTAGCAATTCTATGGTTATTCAACTTGTCTATTTTAACTTTTTTTGGAACTGATCCTTTTCTTCTAAGTTCCCAAATTGTGTGCAGAAATTATCATAGCATTCTTTCTCTATCATTCTCCTTTAGATTCACTGTGATTTGTCTATTGGGTCTTCCACTGATTATTTAGAAGCAAGATTTTTTGATACACATACACATATGGTCAATAAACATACTCTTTATGATTTCATTTTGGAAAAGTTGTTTCATGTGGGTGTGGTTCCTTTGATCCATGATTCATAGTACTTGTAAAGTATACATAAGCTGCCATTTTGAAAAAAAAACCAAAAACCCAGTAGCACTACTAATCACTGAGCAATCTCTGTGATCCTCTCCTCTCCCTCCCCCTCCTCCCCCTCTTCCCCTCCTCTCTGTTTTCCCCATTCACTCCTCCTCCTCATTATCTCATCACCTTTTTCTTGGGGACGGAGTTTAGGGACTCATCCATTCCAAGTATTCTATCACTGAGCTACATATTCAGCCCTCTTTTTAGTACTTATTTCGAGACAGGGTCTTGCTGAATTGCCCAGGCTGGCTTTGAAACTGGAATGATCCTCCCTTAAATGTGTGAATAACTAGGGTTGTGTGCCCTTGTCACCACATCTGGCTGTAAGCTCCCATTAATTTTCAGATACATTCTACGCCCCTACCACCACCATCCCCATTCACATAAACTTCAATCCCACCACATTGTTTGTGCTCACACTGGAGTAAACAAACTTTCTTTCATATGGAAACAGCAGAAGCGATAGATGATGTGTGACAGAGACACATAACTATGGATAAAGTGATGTGAAATACTCGTCCTGGCTGAGGATTTGAGTAATGATATAAATTCATATTCATTGCAAGGGTTCCTGTTTTAAGCTGTAAGCACACTCTTGCTTCGGTGCTCACTGTGAGATTTTGCATCTCTGAAGGAAGCGTGCTTCCCCAGGACTTTCACAGGGCTGTTTTTCTTGCTTACTATACTATACCTATAAACATATATATGAGGCTTGAAAGATGTTGCCAACTTTAAATTCATGACCTAATTATAGTTTTTAACATGTTATGCCAGCAGTGCCATCTCCAGAGTGTCTGAGTCCCTGAGATTTTTGTACATGGAAGTTCTTTCCCAGGCAGAGTCCTCCTCCCTTTTCCTCCAATTAACTTGTCCTCCTTAGCTTCACCCTTGGCATCCAGGTTCAGCTTTGCTCTCCTCCAGAAATCTGTACACATAACCATAAGCTCTGTTTTGAAACATTTAAATATTCAAATATACTATTACATTTATCATAGTGACTATATTTTGTTTATCTATGTTAATAGCTTTATAAGAATATTTAACTTTTACTTCCAGTTCCCATCACCATATCTGGTACATAGAAGGTTAATAATTTAGTGCAAATTTAATTCAATTTGTAAAAAGTAAAGAAGCCTTGTATTATAGGTGAATAATTTGAATTTCTTCAGTAATGACTTATTTTTTCTTATGAGGCCAGGAAATAAGTAGACATTAAAATATATATGAAGACACATGCCCACTAAGGATAACAGCACATTTATATCCCACATTTACACCTATCAGTTTGAACCTTCTTCAGCTCCATTAGGAATACATAGTGCCCTATTAAAACACAGGGATTGACTACCTAGGAGATAAAGTACTGAGTCTTCAACCCAGGATGAATGAGATGAGGTCATTATGGCTTCAAAATCACTTTAGCCAGGTCTTTAAAGCCATGTGGCAAGCCATTGAGTGGTTCCTGCTCACTCAGATGTCCGTGGTCTGGTTCTAGTTGCAGCTCAGCAGTAATTGCCCTCCCAGAGGGTTAGCAGGCACCACAGATGGGCCCCCATGACACAAACAGTTCAACCTCAAAGGATGCTGATGTTGGTTATTACCCCTGGCAGATGTCTGAGGTTGGTCCTGCTGTCCACACTATCTAAGAGAACAGAAATCATCATTCTGAAAACTGACACCTCTTGTCCATGACATTCATCTACAGGAGTTGGAACTGGGCATTAATCTGTTTTGATTTACAAAACTCATTGACCTTACTTGCTTCTGTGAATAGTGGCCAATATGTTATCAATTTAAAGGAAGAGGAGAAAGGCAACATTAAAAAATGTTGCCAGGCACCTAGGTAACAGGAAATAAATTGTACACATCTAGTAATCTAACAAGTAGCATGCATATTCAGATGCAAAATTTAACTTTAAGTTGGTATCTTTAGTGATCCATGTACTTGCTTTCTCAGAGATTTGTAAAAGAATGTTCCTCATATAAGAAATGTTTCTCTCTTCACATCATCCTATGCCTCTAATGGACATTTTGGGGGAAATGCTAAGGTAGGGGTTTGTTCCAATCTCAAATCAGGCTTGCAGGTATTCCACAGTGTTTGCTTTCCTTCAACATACCAGGTTAGCCTGCAGTTCTCATAGCTAAAATATTGTGTCAGACTGACATGGTCATAAACACAGTAACTGCCGAATTTATAGACCAGCAAAGAAGGCTAGAATTCCAATTATCAGTGAACCAAAAAAACTATCTTCAATAAAGAAGATATAGGGAAAGGTGTCTGATGGTGGGAGAGAGTAGGGACTGAGCGAATAACCCAATGAAAGACCGTGTGGTTGCGCCCTCTTCTGGACATGTTAGGTATAAAAGGGTTACGATGGATTTCTCTATCAACAGTCTTGGCTTTCTGTTTAATCCCACTGGTCTTCACTGCAAGCACAGGCCTTGTTTGCAATATTTTGGTTTTGAACTTCTGAAGTATATTAAGACAATCACTTTCCAGGATTTCCTTATACTTAGAAACAGTAGTAAGAATTTAAATATTGCCCTTAACCATGTCTGTGCCCTTTGGATACTGGGCAAATGCAAATGTGAAGGATGAAACACAGAAAGACCTTCCGGCCCTTTTTTTTTTTTGCCTTTTGGGTGTTCCCTAAAAGGTTTCTGACATTATTGACACTTGACACTGAAGGTGATTTGACCCCACAAGGGGATGGGTTCTTTAAGTATAATGTCCTTGGGGATAAATGGACTTGTTCTGTCTCACAGAACATCCTTTATAGACCACAGGGTTTCTCCTTGCCAGGCAATGCAGTGAGAATCAGGGTTCATTTGCCTTGACCTTGGTCTTTAGGTCTTAAGGACCCACACGGGCTGTGGCCAAGCCAGTCTAAGACGCTGTCCATGCCATTCTTTCTTCCTGTGTGTTCCTTTGAACTCTTAGATAAGGGATAGAGGATCTGACCCATTACAGCTGCTGCCATGTAGAAAAGTTCCACTTTCCAAAAATTGCCCTAAAGTTCAATCTTTATATCAATAAGTGTTTCATATAAACCCTTAATAAATATTAATTCTCTTATATAATGAATTACTAATAAACAATTCCTACTTTACCTGACACATTATAAATCTCTTCCCTGAATTTTCAGGCTCCCCACTTGCTCATGTGTCATTCATCCCCCACAGTTTTTTGGGAAACCCACCTCCAGAAAAGCTTTAATTGGCTGTCTAAGTGGAGCTTGAAGGGATAGACATTGCACTTTGTGTGTGTGGAATGAGGAGCTTTTTGAGAGTCAAGGGGTCGAGTCCTTTGAATACAGTGAGGGATGGGAACAATACCAGAGGCGGAAAGAAGGGAGAAAATGACATTTTTGTCTGCTCACTAGGTTGAGTATTTAATAAATTTTTTTTTAAAAAATATTGGGCTGAATTCCTACACCAAGTTCCTACTCCCATTGACCCCGTAATCATCAACTTCCAAGACTGTGTCTTACTGATGGCCCACCTCACCTTCCTGTCATACTTCTTATCATGTTCATCCACGGTCAGCTGCTCTCTGCTGTCAAGGCTGCATGAGAAAGAAGGAGAAATAGTGAAATTCTGATCCTGTAATTTTCTTTAAGAAGGTGTCTTACAAATCACCCTTACCGAATCCGCAAAGACATGCCAGCTAAGACTTCAAGCAATAGTGGAGAGGGTGCCTAAACTGGCCTTCCCTTATAGTCAAATTGATGACCACCCTAATTGTCATTATAGAACCTTCATCCAGCAACTATCAGAAGCAGATGTAGAGAGATGCTGAGACTAAGCACTGGGTTGAGCTCTTAGTCCAGCCAAAGAGGAAGTGGGAGAAGAGATTATATGAGCAAAGGGGTCAAGATCAGGATGAGGAAACCCAGAGAGAGTTGACCCGAGCTACTGGGAGCTCACTGATAGTGAGCTGAACTGAGAGCTGGGGAACATGCATGGCACTGAAATACGCTTTCTGAATGTGGGTCATAGTCAAATGGCATGGGCAGTTTGTGGGGCCTCTGGCAGTGGGACCAGAATTTATTCCTAACGCATGAACTGGCTTCTTGGAGCCCATTCCTTGGAGCGGAACACTTTGCTCAGCTTTGATACTGGAGGGGCGGTCTTGGTTCTACCTCAAGGAGTTATGCCAGACTGCATTGACTTACCCTGGGAGTCCTTACCCTCTCTGAGAAATGGATGGGGAGATGGGTGAGAAGAAGATAGGGGATGACCAGGAAGAGGGAAGAGAGGGCAATGGTGGTGGGTATGTTAAAAAAAAAAACTTTTAAATTAAAAATAAATAAGTAAGTAAATAATCACCCTTGTCTCTTCTTGAGCTGCATTTAAAAGAATGCCTATGGCTGCAGCAAAGATGGTTCAGTTGGCCTTGTGTTCTGAGGGAATTATAGGCAAGGGGGCTGGGGGAGGAGCAGAAGAACCATGAGATCTGAGGAGCAGCCCTCAGGGACATGGGGGATATGGAGAAATATTGGCGCCAAGCACGCACACTCAACCTGCCTGTGCAGCAGGGATAGAGACAGAAGGATGAGTGATGGTGGACTAATGACGGGTGGTAGGAAAAGAAAACTTTCTTGGTCGGCTCCTTCCAGGCTGTCTTACCTCCAGCTGTTTTCCCAACCTGAGCTTCTTGAGAGGATCACATGGTTTGTAGCAGTCACTTCCCTGATGCCCTGTGTAGTTCAGATGCTTTCTCTAGTGCCTTAGATCTGCTTTCTTTATAATCTTAGTGGTATCCATTGTTTTGAGCACTAAAGGAAACTGATGTTGCTGGTGACCTTAGTGTAGTGATGGATACCACTAAGATTATCCACATTGCTTTAGAAATAAGCATATCTCTAGGCAGTCATCATGCAGATGCAGCCTCAGAAAGACCCACATTAAAGGCTTCCTGACAAGGACACCCCTTAATGATTGACTAGACTCATCAAGTAACAATTCAATAACTTCAATATACATTTTATATTTTTAATGACTTAATGCAGAAGAAAAATTCAAGTCTGATGTCTTCATTTGGTGTCTGTTATTTGCATTGCTTTTGTGAGTACCACATTGATGCTTAATAAATGTTTTCAGATGTGACTCAGCTCTGTCTTGAGAGGCACACTTATCCAGGTTATTTCACCAACTATCAGAACAGCACTCACCAAGCAGTGAAAACTTAACAGCTTCTAAACAAAATCTCTTGGCATCACATGATTATTGAAGCACACACATATACAGAAATACACAGATGAACACATATGCACCAAAGGCAGTATCATTTGTGTAAAAATTTCAATTTGTTAAGACAAAATGAAATTAAAATGTCTCTCTAGTCCTTAGTGGATTCATACTTAATACCAGGTAACAAAAATATGATCAAGCAAGCCAAAAATTCTAGAATGTAAGAGAAGGGGCACCTGAGACCTCTGCCCCAGGAGATGATAGCTACCAGGAGAGGGACAGCCACTTCTCTTTGTGTGGTAGCTGTTGGTAGATTGCCATTAGCCCAGTGAATGATCCCATACTTATGTGCATATAGGGAGAAATAACTGGACTTAGGGGATTACTAAAAAATTAAAATTAAATTAAAGACATAAAATTTGAGGAAGATACATTTGGGATAGCCCAGGAGAAGTTGGAGAGAGGCCAAATATGATGGAGATGCATTGCATACATGCATGAATTTTTCACAGAATAAATTCAAAACTTCAGTGGATACCAAAACACAATGCTTATATTTGTGGTCACATCTTCGACCTATCCCCACAATGGTTGAGCTCTCCAGCTGTTATCTTATATGGTAGTTCTCCTAGCATAAGATTTGTTTTACAATGTCAGCCCAAACAAGAGTTTTAATAGGTATCTTTATGGTGGACATTAAGCATTTTTATTTAATCTTGAGAAACCATACAAATATGTACACAATATACTTTGCATGCTCAATATTTATGGTGATTTGCATAGTCTTATGTTTATGCATGTTACTATTTACAAAACTCATTTGTTCAGCAAATATTTGAGGCTATTCTGCATGCCACTTACTGTGGGTATCAAGCAGGAACAAGACAAGCCCACATCACCAAGATGCATTATCACAGAGGGAGTCAGACCTAAAAATGAATTATGGGCGATAAAGCGCTAAGGACAACATGATCAAATGTGTTCATGGGCACTAAACGGAAAAGGAAGGAGTGACCATTTATTTTGTTTTGTGCAGAGACAGAGCTAGGGCAAAATACAGATGATTAAGTATTTAATGAATGCCTTTTGCTTGTGACAAGAGTCTATTTGGAAAATGCAAGGTAGATAAACCTTCCTCCAAGCTCTCAAGACTGACAGCATAGAGGGAGCATCCCCAGCAAGAATGAGATTCAATTGAAGAAAATCACTGTTCAGTGAACTGTTGCTAAAACTTGACCCACTGTCTCACAGCTGGGGTAAGCTATGCCTTCAATGTCAGGGAGAAACTTCTGTAGACAAAAAGAGAAAAAATAAACCTTTGGCTTAGTGTCCTTTCTCTGTATGAATGCAGAGAGAATTTGCCCGCATTTGGAAATGTCTCTGTATGTCCAAACTAAGAAGATGAAGGCCATTGAGAATATAAACAAGTCAGCAAGACCGGGAGAAATGTAGTCTAATGCTCCTGGAATCAAAATGAGTCTTGAGGCATCTAGTCGGTGTTTATATATATTTATCTTCACAACAGTGATATATTCCTCTGTACAGTATCTACTCAAACTAGCCAGGCTGGTAGTCCTTTTGCTTTGTAGTCACTCCTGGTTGTTCAAAGGAAAAGTAAAAATGCCACCATACCTAATCACTGGCATGATTCTAAAGGGACTGTCTTCATTAGTTCACTGTGAATTCCCCCTCTAAGCACATTTAGGGTACAATTAACATACTGGCACTATGGAGCCTCTTAGTTACTTGTTGTGATAGAACTCCATGACCAAGGCAACTCATAGAAGAAAGTGTTCAGTAGGGTTTATGATTCCAGAAGGATGAGAAGATATCAGGGTGGGAAATACATCAGCAGACAGCAGGATTGGTGGTGGAATCAGGAAGCTAGAGTGCACATCTACAGAGGCAAGAATAATGCAGAGAAAGAACTGGAGCTAATGCAACATCACCTCCAACAAGGCTGAACCCTAAAGTAATTCCACCACCTACAGACCAAGTGTTCAAATACCCGAGCATATGGGAACAGTTTCTCAGGTAAGGTATCACAGGGAGAACAGTATCAGGCAGTGCCATGAACCTCATAGGGTTTATACTTCAGACCAGCAAATTCAGTATTATCAGGTATGATATAACAGTCCCTGGGCATTTTAATTAATAACTAGAGTTTATATAACAGAGAGCAAATGGGTGGATGTGGAGTAGGATCAGAGCTGAGGCATTTGTAGTAAAGGCCAAGGAAGGAATTTTGAGGGCAGACAGCATGGATTATAACTCACACCCATCTTTAATCTCCTGGACACGAGTGTTTTTATGTCTCAGTATTACCTAGGGCAGGACATGGCCAATTGAAAGAACTCAATAAAAATGGTTGAAATAAACGTTGTAGGATAACCCAGATTTCAAGGATGTGCCACAGAAGTAGGGGATTGCAAGATAGAGGATGAGGGACCAGTTAGGCTGGAATTTCTCCGTGCAGCACTATAGCTTCAATTGTTATTGATTTGATGTGTACACTGAGATTTGAGAGATAATGGCTCATGACTCATTTCCTCCATTCTGTGTTTTACATTGACTGCAAAGGAAAGTGAAAGAGTTAAGAGAGCTGTTAGTCAGAATTCCAGACTTTTTTATTGGGTTCATGCCAACAGGCTTCTGTTTGAAGAAATTCACTTCAGCTGGAAGCTATGGCTTAGCTACAAAGTTCTGAGCCTAAGCATGATATGTCTCACAGGTACCCAAGACTAGAGACTAGTAATGCAGATACTAAGAGACACCCTCTTACTTTCTCAGTGGTGGCAGTGGGTACAACTGACCCCTAGCCCTTTACCAATGCTGTTTGTAACAGAAACAGAGATGCAGCCAAACAGAGTAACCCAGAGAGAAAATATGCCATGGATAGATCATACAACCTAGATCTGTGGTATCACTCCTATGAATGTGAAGTTGATTACTGACCAGAGACAGTTTCTCTTGCTATTTCTGAAAGATCAGAATGTCTTACATAATTCTCATATAGTAACTCAGAGGAAGGGGGAAATAAATAAATGAATATTTAACAATACCAGTCAGTATTTAAGTTTTAGCTGTAGAGGGAAATCAGAATTTACTCAGGTAAACACTTGAGACATCAAGGAACTGAATCTTATCGGGGTGTGTCCAGCTGCAGGGAGACCCTAGGATGCGGAGGTGACTCATTTTTTTGGCCCTAGTGTGTTTGGGGAAGAAGCTTTCTTGCTTTATTCTTCTGAGTGTCTTTGTTCCCTTTTTATCCCACCAGAATTGCCTTTGTACCTTAAGTGTTTCTAAAATAATAAAATTTACCAAATTACATTAAAAATAATTAAAAATCATTCTGCTATATCTGACATATCTTGGCCACTCATTTGTAATTTTTTTCATATATGATAATTGTGTTCTGAAAGAATTAGAGAGTGGTCTAACAGAGTCTATTGTGCTAGAAGCATAAGTAAAACTCTCAGATCTGTGCTGTTGCTTGCTTTTGTTTTAGATACAATTCTAAAAAACAATATCAATAGTTAAAAGGGTGTATATCCAGTGTTAAATATAAATCTGAGGAGATATTATGCTTTTCTAAATCCTGCAGTTTCCACTAGTAAGGATTTTTTATTCCATAGTTCATTGTGAAGTAGATAAAATGAAAAAAAAATTACAGGTTTGATAACACTTACAAAATTACTACACAGAGAAAGATTTCTTTCATCCATTTTTTTCTCTTTTATCTTTTTAAAACTAACTTTAAAGTCAGTATATCCAGTCATATGTTTCAAGCATTCATTGGTCTAATTGAGCCCCTCCCCAATTGCCTTATCTCATATAATTTTTAATATATATTTCTTCACTGTATAGAACACTGTAGGTTGAAGCTGGTCTCAGTGGTAGAGTGTGATGGCTAAAGTCAGTTGTCAACTTGACAAAAATTTGCAATCCAACAGGAAATCATCCTCTTAGTATATGAGAGGCATTAATTGGCATAGGAAGATAAGCCCACTATGGGTGACACCATTCCCTAAGCAGTGGATGATGGGTTATATGAGTGGCGAGAAGGATAATCACAGGCATGCAGGCACTCACTGCTTTCTTCTTCTGTCTGAGGATGTGATGCAACTGGATGCCTCAAGCTCCTGATGCCTTGACTTTTCCACTATGGGCTGTGCTTGAACTGTAAGCTAATAAAGCCCTTTATCCTTTAAATCGTTTTTTCTAGAGTATTTTATCACATCAACAGAAAAAGAACCTAAGATATACAGCATATTCTTATTCTTTAACATAGATAAAAGGTTATGATAAGTTATGTGTACCCTATAGATGCATTCTTGGAATTTTTTGCAAAGTAAGTTTTTGTTCCTTTGAACAAGTTGTAATACCTTTGAGTAAGTTGTTTCCAATGCAATGACATTCAGAAAAGCTAACTGAATTGTCTATATTCCTTGGTCAATAGTATTGCAGATTGCCAGCAATCAGATTCACTCCTACTGGAGATACAAGAGGAGCATTTATAAATAACCTCTGGAAGGCCTGTGTCTCATCCTTGAATTCTGTTCTGTCTAAGTGCCACAAGACTTTAGTGCATTATTCCAGAGCAACTTTCTTGAAGGAGTTTTTCAAGACTACTAACCTAGGACAACTTAACTCTTCACCATCCAGAAACTGTGACTGTATCTACCAGAAATAGCATCAGAGGGTGTAGTAAGTTGTTTCTGGTCCCAACTAACTCTGAGGTCTGGACCTGCCTGCAGCTGCTTAGCTCCGCATAGCCCTGAGATCCAGACCAACAATCCCAAGGTACCAAAGAAACATACAGAAGCATTTATTAATTACATGACATTTAACCCATGGCTCAGGCATATTATCAGCTAGCTCTTACATCTTAACCTACTTCTATTAATCTATTTCTTGCCATGTGGATCCTGGCTTACCTGAATTCCTTTACATCTTCCTTTCTTAGAGGCAGCTCACTGGGTCTTTGTCTGACTCTACCCTCCTTCTGCTTTATTGAATTTCCCACTTGCCTTCAAATGCCTTGCCATAGACCAAAACACTTCCTTTATTATCCAATGATAATTCACAGCATACAGAAAGACAATCACATCAAGAGGGTACCTTCCCTGGAACTCCAGTGGAAAAGACTGTAAGTTCTTAGCTCCTACTCTGACCTATGTATCAGAACCTTGAGCCCTGGGCTCAAAATTTACAACTAAAAGAAAGCTCTGAAGTCTCTTGGGAGTGTGCATTGTTTGGGGATCCAGAGGGACACTTTCTACATGAGAAAACTTTCCAGAGATCATGAGCAAGCCTTTGCTAATGTCAGCAACTCCCATCTCTATCCTCCTGGTTGTGGCCATGACTCTTACACAGAAGGACAATATGCTATTGCTACTGCAAAATCATTAGCTCCTGTGCATATGCTGATGAAATACCAGAATTATCATGGAAAACCTGGATCTACAGGGCATACCAGATCCTTTATTTTACCTAGTGGTTACCTTAGCAACAGTTCTGCTGCAGCTGTTGCTCAAATGATGGAAACGGAAAGATTTCCAGACTCACTTGTTTTCATTTCTTGTTTTTATTCCATCCAGTTATGGGATGCCACATCCAAAATCAATGAGTTGATTACATGATTGAGCTGCACCAAAAGTCTGATGCTAAGTGATATGCATACCATAGGCCCTTGGGTGCCACTTTCACACAAGATATTGCTGCCTCTAGCTGTGTCTATAAACTATTCATTTTAATATTCAAAGTAATCTACTTATGAGCAATAGTTCTGAAAGCAGGGCCTTGCATGCACTGATTAAGCTTATGTCCATGTAGGATTTCATTCCACTTTATGTATAAGTAATCTCAATCTCTGAGATGGATGATGTAAAGAAATACGGGTTGAGAAAGTTGATTTATAGGACAAAAGGTAGACTATTCAGTCTACTTTTTAAAAGCAACTACTTATTTTAAATATTTTACATTGGATTGAATTTTTGTATATTGTATACAAATGATGTAGATTAATAAAAAGTTGAGATTAATTTTGTTAGAAAATATTGTAGATATATTTCTACTCTTGTTCAAGGTATTGTACCTATATAGTTCATTTAAAAATATAATGCAAACTTTTAGTCCTTTCAAATTATTATTACCAACTTATAAGGATATAAAGAAATATAAGTTAGCACTTAGTCATTACAATCCAACTTACAGTCATATTAAATGTTTTCAAGGTCAAAAAAGATATTTTAGATAGATAGGTTATCTTCAAACGTCTTAGAGATCTACAGAATATAGTATTTAAGATGTTTTAATGCACAGATTTTTTTAAATGACAATGATATATGTCTTCTCCTGGCAGCACAAATCTACTTCACAGAAGATGATGGGCATTAAAGAAACTCCTTGTGCAGTTTGCTTTTTTTATGGCAAAAGTTAGTCACTAGGAAAGAAAGTGTTCTTGCCTCAACTGCTGACAGTATGCTGCCCAAATGGGACAAGCAGGACACAAGAAAGGACTGCTGAACCTTGCCAAGACCAGGTAGGAAGGCCCTTCAGAATATCCTGCTTCACAGAAGTCTGTCAAATAAGCTAGGCATATACACCAAAGATGGATGTCCCGACATTACAGATAAAATGTGGGTGGATATATTGAAAATTTTGACAAAGCAAGAAACACACTGGATATTATAGCTATAAGTCATTTATGGTAATAGCTTATCTATTTAAAAAGCAATAGAAGCCATTAAACTGTAAGTTCTTATTGCAGAACTTATGAAAAAACAGCAATGCCCTCTCTGTTTTCATTTTTGTACTTGTTCATATTGATATTCTTGTTTTTATTTTTTTAGGCACATCCATCCACTTGTTTTCTGATTATATCTCTGGATTCAGTCTTTGTTATGATGATGTAGTTTTATAAAATGTCTTTCTTTTATTGTTTGCTAAAGAAGCTTTGGTGATTTTCCCAGGCTTGTGAAACCCTCTGTGAACATTCCTCATCCTAGTCTTCCTATGTGGTTCTACAGTGAAGTCTTCCGTTTGTGTGGTAGCAGATCCATAAAGCAAATGGGCTGTTATTGTCTTTATGCCTCATTCAGTTGTTTTTTAAACTGAGCACTTTGGAATTATTTTGATCCAGAATCATTTTCTTGTAGTTTATTATTTTAATGATCACCAAATTGAAAATAGTTTTTTTTATAATTTTATATGCAATATTTTATGAAAAATAATAGTTAATTTACAAGTCAAGCTTTCAGCATCTTTGTAAGAACATAAACCCAACTTAGATTTTTAATCCCCAGTGCCAAAACAATTCTTACACTGGCATGGACAGTATGTAGAGCCTCAAGGGGAGGGTTCAGACTGTGTTGCTGTACATTGACTGGCGCCTTGGAGCCCATTCCCTCCAGAGGAACACCTAACCCAGTCTTAATATTAGGATGAGGAAATTGGACTTGCCTGGAGTGGATTGCTGAGCTAATCTACCTTGGGACCTCTTGACATTTCTGGGACAGAGACTCGGGGGTGGGGAGGAGGGATGCTGAAGACTGATTGATAGGGGTCGAGAGGGGGAAGGGAGTTGGAACAAGGGGATACATGGAGAAAAAAATGAGACTTTATTCTATAAAAATAAAAATAAAAAAATAATAAAAATTCATGTAGGCATTGGCTAGTTTAGGATGAAATACAAGTAGTCTCCAAACATCCCCAGAAGGAACTTAATTTGTTGAGTAGAAATTTTCGATAAAAAAAAAAATGTTAAATGTGGTTTTAAAGTAGAGTGGCCTTGAGAGGAAAATGAATTGAATATACTCTCAATGAGTGTGTACTAAATGCACTCATTCAATTGAGACAAGCAGTTAGGGCTGCTGTTCAGTGGTAGAGCTCTCACTAAGTAAATACAAAGCCCAGGGTTCAGTCTTTAGTGCTGGGGTGAGGAAAAAAAATAAACAAGCACATATTGCCTTCCAATCTTTCCTTTTTCTTTCTCTTTTATTCTACTTACTCTGTGGAAAATTGAAATTGTTTGCATTATTCTTTACTCAAAATAAGAGGAATTAATATCAACAAATAAACAGGGTATGTTTGGCTAGAGTTAGAAGTGTTGATGTGGTCCTCCTCTTGACTTTCAGCCTAAGGTCACTGATATCCAGGAGTGATATTCGGGTCTTGGTTGCTAAAGACCTTTTCTCTGTTGAGGAGAATGGAGTCTTACCAGGAAACAGCTGATCCCTGCATGTCTAGGAATAGATTAGGCCATCTTGGAGCTCTTTATTATACTAAAAGTAAATGCAGGCTCACAGAGTGATGAACATACATCAAAAGGATGGCAGTTTGAAGGGGCTCCTGTTGGCCAAAGTTGAAAAAATCTGAAGATCAAATTAAGTAACAATAAAGATTATAATTTATTAGTCAGAGACCAGCAAAAATATCTATCTATACTAATATATATAGATAGATGGATAAAATTGGAGGGTACTTACATACAGTAGGATGCAAACTAATAAATGTAAAGGAAACAATCAAATTACAAAACCTAAATCTAATAGCAGCAATCATTAATTCAGGCAGGACATGTCCATGGTGAAAGTGGGGAGGGATAGGGAGGGCCAAGAGGATGGGAAATTATTGGGTTTCAGAGTCTTCTTACCAAGTGCGTGGTAGGTTAGGTACTTGTAGGAAAGGTACCAATGGGATATCATCTGAATTGAGCAATTGGGTGGAGTCCACATAGCAAGCAGTAGGAAAATTTGCATCAGAAGCTTTGGGGTCAAAGCCAAACTGAAGACAAACAACATGTCTCTAATAGTAGGTAAAATACATACTCTGGGGTTGGATAAATGGTTCAGGACTTAAGAACACTGATTTCTCTTCCAGAGGACCTGGGTTCAATTCCCAGAACCTTCATATTGGTTTAAAACTATCTATAACTCCAGTTCCAGGGAATCGGATACTATCTTTGGGCCTCCTGAGGTAACAGGCATACAGGTAGTACATAGATATACCTGAAGGCAAAACAACTATGTGGAAAATAAAACAAAATCCTTTAAAAAACATGTTCTTTGTACCATCTTACACCTGTCAGAATGACTAAGATCAAAACCACTAATGAGAGCCTATGCTGGAGGAATGCAGAATAAGGGAACACTTCTTCATTGCTGGTGGGAATGTAAACTTTTACGGGCACTTTGGAAATCAGTATGTCAGTTTTTCAGAAAACTTGGAATCAGTCTACCTAATGATCCAGAAACACCACTCTTGGACATATACCCAAAGAATACATATTCTTACCACAAGAACATTTGCTCAACTATGTTCATAGTAGCATTATTTGTAGTATCTAGAACCTGAAATGGCTTACATGCTCCTCAACTAAAGAATGGATAAAAAAGTGATACATTTAAACAATTGTGGATATATATATTACATATATAATAAAACCTGAATATTGGAGAGAGAGCACACAGTCAAATCCTAGGCAGACAGCTCAGGAAATCCTTGATCCTTGAATACAAGGATAAACAGCTGAGAGTCAACCACACACACCTTTAATCCCAGCACAGGGAAAGCCAGGAGTGGTGACCAACACCCTTTATCCCATAACTCCAGAGACAGAACTTCTTCTGTTTCTGTAAGTTCAAGGCTACATGCCTTTAATCCTAACCTAGATGGGATAGAATATATAAGGGCTCATAGAAATCAGCAGGAACAGAAGTGACTGGCAGAAGTGACAGGCAGAAGAGACCAGGGGTGAGGCTGAGGAAGCTGCAAGACAACTGGGTGAGAATTGACTGTGGTGCTTCCTCTCTCTAATATTTCAGCCTTCCCCTGATATTTGGCTCTGAGTCTCATTTTATATCACCAAATTTGTGCATCTACACACAATGGAGTACTACTCAGCATAAAAAAAAATACATCCTCAAGTTTGCAGGCAAATTGATGAATGAAACTAGAAAAAAAAAAACCATCCTGAACGAGGTAATCCAGATCCAGAAAGACAACCATGGTATGTACTCATTCATAAGTGGATTTTAGACATAAAACAATGGATAACCAGGCAACAATCCAATCCATAAGTCCCTGAGTATTTAGGTAGCAAAGAAGAATCTAAGAGAGACACACATAGATCCTCCTGGGAAAGAGAAATAGATAAAATCTCCTGAGTAAATTGGGTCCATAGTAGGGAGGAAGAGGTAAAGGGAAATGGGAAGAGAACATGAGGAAATGGATGGTTGAGTAAGGGGAGGGACAGAGAAAGAAACAATGAAATAAATATTTTAATAGAGGGACCCATTATGGAGTTAGAGAGAAACCTGGTGCTAGGTTAATATCCAAGAACACAGAAAATGACCCCAGCTAAGACTCCAAGCAATAGTGGATAAGGTGCCTGATCCTTACCCTATGATCCAGTTGATGACCACCCTAATTGTCATTATAGAATCTACATCCAGTACTAAGGAAGCAGATACAGAGATTCACAGGTAAGTACTTAGTCAAGCTCCCAGGCCAGTTGTAGAGTGGGAGGAAAGATTATATGAGCAAAGGGATCAAGATGATGATGAGGGAACCCACAGAAACAGCTGACCCTGGCTGTTTGAACATTCAGCCAGGACTGTATGAAACTGAACAAGGCCTTATGAATGTAGATGACAGTCGAATGGCATGGGAAGTTTATGGAGCCTCTGCCAGTGGGACCAGAATTTATTCCTAATGCATGAACTGACTTTTTGTAGCTCATTCTCTACTGAGGAACACCTTGCTGAGCTTAAATACTGGAAGGAAGATCTTGGTCCCATCTCAAAGCTCTATGCTAGACTGCATCAACTCTCCTGAGAGTCCTTACCCTCTCTGAGGAGTGGATGGGAAGATAGTGAGAAGCCGGGGGATGACTAGGAAGAGGGGAGGGAGGGGGAATAATGATGGATGTGTAAAAACAACTTTTACATAAAAAATACATTTTCTGGTTTAGATTGGTCATTTGTGATGCTGGAACTCCTCCTTCCTTTTCTTAAAAGGACATTAGCAGGAAATTTAGAAAAATAAAAAAAGAGCCTGTAGGCCAAGAGTTACATGCAATATTCATTCACCTTTTCTATATGATTTTGAAATTATTTTAAAATATATGGATTTCTAGGTTCTAGTGACACAGGCATGGTTTGCAATTGTTACTCTCTGTCTTTAAGATTATTTTTATTTTTAATTATGTGTTTATATGTGTGTGCATGCATATGATATGTGTGTATGTGAGTGAACATGGAAACTAGAAGAGAGTGTCCCATCTCCTGGAGTTAGTTATAGGCAGTTGCAAGCTGCTGATGTGGGTGTTAGGAATCTGATTTAGGTTCTCTGGAAGAGCAGACAACACTTTCTACCACTGAGCAATCTCTCTGATCTCTAATGCATATCTTTTCATTTTATATGTTTACATTCTACCATTGCTGTAAACTCAGGCAGCAGATACTTACCAATTGTGTGATTGTCAACTGTCAGGCTCATAATTCTAAGTTAAGCAAGCATCAGATTTGTTCTATGATGTACACAAATCTCATTTCTCCTCACCCCATCCTGTGTGATGATGCTTCACCTGCTCTGTTCTATTCTTTCATTTCCTCATCTATGTGTCTCTTCGAATGTTGTTCTTCCAGCCCAGAACCCCTCTTCCTCTCTATAATGCTTCCTCACTTTCATTTCCCAGTAATTTCAGTTCTTGTCTAAGTTTATTGCTTCTATGGGGAAAACCTGCCTATGAAAAAACGAACCACGAACTGTGGCCACAAACACAGTCCCTATAATGTGACCCCATGTAGCCCTCATGGAGTTTGCTGATCCATGGTGTGTATTTACTATTTTATCTGATGTCTGTTCTTGGTCTTACTCCTCTCTCATTAGGGACACCTGTTCTGCTGATTTATATCCTTGTCTCTACAACTCAGGACCAGAGCTTCACTATTAGATGCCTCATGGAAAACATTCAGTGAACTAATTAAGCGTGCATGGATATCATTCTAGAGATGAGGTAATTTGCCACTCCCCCATTCCTCACATTTTAAACTCACCTGGGTATCAGTAACCCCAGCCACACACTCAATCCACAACTGCAAGATGAATGGAAGTAGGTATCTGAAGAAGGCATCTGTTTATCTTGAAAAAAATCATTTGATAATTTGAATTTTTATACATTTGATACAAATTTTAGGGCAGGCAAGTCTCCTGTTATTCTCTAATTATCACATGTAGTAATATGCAATTTGTTTGATGTTAAAAGCACACAAAGAATTCATTTTATCTCTAGGTGGTCGTGAAGTTTAACAAAAGAGTATAAATTTAAAGTTCTAAAATCTTAAAAAAAGTTCTCAGTTAAAAATGAGGCCAAGATGTCTAAAGTCTTTCCCTAGAAAGATTACAAATGTATTTTTTATTTTGTTCTGTACTTCTACATACTATATACCCAGGGCTCAACTGAATAAAAGAAAGAACAGTAATGTTATGAAGCATCAAATATCTAGATACATAGAGTATACAGAATTTGAAATATATATGCTCTTTATATACCATCTCAGGAGACATGCAAAGTATTGAATCACCATGGGATTCTTCCACGTCAAGATGTCTTCTAGGCACTTTGGTTTGGGGGAAGACATATGAGAGACATGATCTCCATTTCTGATGAAATCCTTGGACCTCTCAATTGTGTTAGCTTGTGTGTGTGTTTGTGTCTGTGTTTATACTTGTGCACTTTTGTGTTCATTTACATGTGTGGATGTGCATGTGGAAGACAGATAGTCATCTCATATATCATTCTTCAAATGAAATATAGCTTTTATGTTGTTTTGAGACAGGGTCTCTCTTTGGCCTTGAATTCCACAAGTAGGCTAGGCTGGCTGAACAGCAATCCCCAGGAACCTGTCTCCCCATCCCCTGCACTGGGATCACAAGTGCATAGCACCATGCTTGGCTTTTCTAGACAGATTCTGAGGGCTGAACTCAGGTCCTTAACCTGGTAAGCTATTAACTGAGCCACTCCTCTGCTCCTGATTCTTGACTTTTCATGGATCTACCTACTGAAGGGTTCATAAACAAAAAGACTGGGAACAGACAAAATCAGAAGTGCATTCCACATGAGTGACAGGTAATGTTAGCCAATACTTCAAGAGTGCCTGGCATTGTTCAAACACTTCACAAAAAAAAAAAAGTATTCATGCATAAATACTTTGTGTACTTATTTAGGTCAAGGGAAAGGTTGAAAACTTGTGCTGAATCACATGTCCAGTAAGTGTGAAAGGCAGGTTCTTGCACTAAATCAATTACCTACAAATCTTTTAACCATGATACTGAACATCTTGTTCTCTCCATCAGCCTGATGTCCAGCCTTCTATTGCTGCTGTGAAACAAACTCCTGGCAGAGGTTCCAGAGAACTACGTGTGAACTTGCTTAGCAAATTCACAGAACAGGAGCTAAGATCATTCTTGCTGCACTTAAAAACTTCTAGGTACTTTTCCTTATATCCTCATTTAATCTTTTATGCTTCTATGTGCTCTAGTGTGTGCACACAGGGGTACATGCATGTATATGTACATCTGGATTCATGTGAGGCCAGACAGAGGTTAACATTGAGGATCTTCCTGTAATTCTATTCCAATTAAAACGCATAGTTTTTTGAGAAGGAGATGGTTGATTGAGGGGAACAACAAAGGGGAGGGGGAGAAATGGATATCTTGATAGAGGGAGCCAATGCTGGGTTATAAAGAAACCAGGTGCTAGAGAAACACCCAAGAACCCACAAGATGTCCCTGGCTAGGACTCCAAGCAATAGTAAAGAGGGTATCTAAACAGGACTTTCCCTATAGTCAAATAAATGACCACCCTAATTGTCGTTATAGAACCTTCATCCAGCAATGGGTAGAAGCAGAAGCAGAGATCCATAATTATTTATTTTTAATTAAAATATATATTTAAATAAAATATATTCTGATTATCACTTTCCTACCTTTAGCTCTTCCCAATCACCCCTACCTCGCCACACATTCAAATCCACTTTCTTCTTGCTGTCTCTCATTAGAAAACAAATGGGCGTCTAAAAAATAATAAGATAAAATAAAAACAAACAAGTTCAAATATGACAAACTAAATAAACAGAAAAATTAAGAGCCAAAGGAAAATCATAGAGCCAAAAGAAAGTCACACATTAGTGAATGAAGAATCCCATTAAGATATAACATTATATATGCAAAAGATCAGTAGGGTACAGATACAAGAAAAGAAAAGTTAATACCCAGAGAAAGTATTGAGACAAAAGAAAAAATACAACAACAACACAAACTTTCAAAAATACCATTGAATTCATTTTGTGTTGGTTATCTACTGCTGGTCATGGAGTCTGGCCTTAAAAGTGGCTTGTATTCCAGGGAGACTCTGTTGAAGAAAACTAATGTTTTTGATTGCAAGTAATTATCAATTGGAGATAGCTTCATGCTGTGCATGGGGCCAGTCTCTGTGAGTTTGTATGTGCATCAGTTTTGATGGTCATGCTACTGGAAGGCACATCAGCAAAGGAGAAAAATAAACACCAACTGGGCTGCAAAACCTCCAATCTACAATCACTAAGATATACTGGTGCAATAGTGGTATAAATCTGTGGGAGAAACCAACCAATATTAGATTGGATTTAAGGCACAATCTATGAGACAGAATATATCCCTGGTATTCTTCAGGTGGCCAAGAATCTGACACTAGATAGACCAGGGACCTAGGGGCAAACCAAATGCAATCAAGTTCCTCCTAATTACATTCTGCTATACTCATAGATCAGTGTCTTGCTCAGCCATCATCAGAAAAACTTCCTCTGTAGTAGATGGAAATAAACACAGACACCCACAGCTGAGCAATGTATAGAGATTGCTAAATGGGATGTTGCCATCAGTTCCCTTCTCTCCTGACTCAGGGAGCTTCATAGAAGTGGAGACAGAAAGATTGTGACAGACAGAGAGGACAGAGCTCACCAAGAAAACAAGACCTTCTAAAAAAGATCTGTTTTTAGTTTTATGCATATGAGTATTACTTTCTGTATGTAAGTGTTTGGTGTCTGCAAAGGCCACAGGAGAGCATTAGATTCCACGGAACCAGGGTTCCTGGATGGCTGGGAGTCACCTGTGGATTCTGGGAACCAAACCTATACCCTCTTCAGGAACAGCAAGTGCTTTTAACCATTGAGCCATCATCATCCTCTTCACGTTATTTCTGGGGACTGTGCTTTTCACTGAACGAGGAGCCCATAAGCACCAGGAATCCTCCTATTTCTGCTTCTTTAGAATTATGGTTAGTATACACACCGAGATGTCTAGCTTTTAAAGTGATTCACCAAGATTATCACCTCCTTAGTCTCTATATTCTCCTTAAATCTTAATACAGGGTCAAGAGATCTCTGTTATCAGATTCTAATTTTTAAAGATGAGAAAACTGGGGCCCAAGAAGGGTAACACAGGTAGCAAGTGATGGAAACCATAAAGTTTCGGGGAGATGACATTTTAAATGACAGGTCCATAGAGGCAGGGATCTGGTTTCCTCTTGTCTATTTTTAATCCCAGAAGTAGCAACGTGTTTTATTTACAGTTTACATCTGTGCATGGCAGGATGCCCCTGGCCTTTTTCATCTAGTTTAGTCTCTTGTAAAGAATCAGAAGAATGAATATGACCCTCATTAGTGGAAGGTGTCTGTGAATTTAAAAATGGAACATGGCAGCTGGTTTTGAACTTGGAGAGGTGCTGAAGCCTGCAGGTATCAGGCGCCAAGCAATGCTGGTCTGAATTGCGTCATTTTGTAAAATGTGAAACTGCTTCCTTCACACCAACAAGAAGGATATTCTTAAACTTAAGTGGGGGAATAGATTCATTTTCAAGCACAGGTGTGAAGGGGTCAGAGTAGTGGGCCACATTGCCTCTACTTCATTCTGAGGCAGAGCGTCAGTTGCTCACATCTGAAGGTCAGAGCTGATGTCCACCTGGACCAGAAAGCAGGAGCTTCCAGATCCCTGAAATGACCATGGAATTCCTTCTGTCCTGGACTGTTAGTTTCATCATCTACACCAGAAAGTAGAATGGCTAAGATTCCCTTTTTAATCCTGGGGTGGGTTTTGACTCACACTAGAGCTCAGTGCCCTCTGATTCCAATTATATTTGTGTTAATGATTTTCTGTAAAATAAATAAATAAATAAATAAATAAATAAATAAATATTAAATACCCCATTCTTCCCATACTATATTTTGGGCATAAAAATCTAAACTAAACAACAAAATCAACAACAAAACAATATTCAGTTCCAGTACAACCGACCTTATTTAAATAAATAATGAATAAATACACATTAAGGTTCTACCTCACTGGGCATCATGCATCAAATAATACTAGGGAAGAAAATAGAAATCACTTGAAAAGGTTATTTTGTGAGCAATTCCAGCAGAGTGTTTTGTAGTTAAGGTCTGTAGCAACCAAGAATGGTTGCAGTGGGCTGAAAATTACTCATTGCACACAAGAGTTACAAAATTCTTTTCTGTTAGCACATATCTAACACACCTTCGCCTATCATTATCAAATCTGGGCACTGCCAGAGATGTCTAAATTTAACATGAAAAACAACAGATGGAGAGAAACATCACCCTACCTGTGCTCTCCAGGTGTGAACTGTGACTCATCATGAGGAAATTAAGGGTCATAGGAAACAGTTAGCATAATGTCATGTTGTTCTATAAACTGAATAAAGGAAGGAAGGAGGGAGGGAAGGAAGGAAGGAGAAAAGAATGGAAGAAATGAAGGAAGGAAGGAGAAAAGAATGGAAGAAATGAAGGAAGGAAGGAAATACTAAGGAAATGGATGGGTGGATAGGTGATTGGATGGGTCAGTGAATAAATAAGTGTTGAATCATTGGTGTGAATTTCTAAGGACATAAAATACTTCTGTGGAACTCAAACTCAGACATCACAGATAAGAGGAGACATTGAATAAAGACAATTGAACAAAGAGATTTCTCTTTGAAAGTCTTCACTTATTTGGGGGCTATGTTTAGCAAGACAGGGATTAAAGGGGCCCCCAGACAGTAGAAAGACAATGAAAAACTGTGTGTTGTCTTGGCCATTGTTTCTTATTTTTCTGTTCAATAGACAGAAAAATCCAAAGGAATGTGACTAGAAAATCTACCAAATATCCTTTTAAATATGTGGAGACTGCTGTAAAATCTTTTCAGCTTTTAAAATATCTTCTATTCTTGATCAAATTGGAGTTTGTAACCGTTTGTATCTAACTCTCTTCTTTCTACTCTCTTTTGTTTCAAAAAAGCTTCAAAGACAACTTAGTATTTTGAAAACTAGTTTATAAGATGTTTCCATAATATAGAAATCTTTATACTTATTTAACAGTATAATTCCACTGCCTTTGGGATCATCAGAGAACAATTCTCCCTGCATTTTCAGATATAGTTTGGTACTGTGTTTGTGCTACCATTGGCAATTTATGATGAAATAATAATTCAAGTGTACATTAAAATGATTTTGATATGCTAGAAACAAGATTAAGTGATTATGATTATTCCACATACAGATGCTGATATTTTTTGAAATGTAAATGAATTTAAGAGAATTTTTTATCTCTTTTCCTTTTAATGTAAGAAAATCTGCTATAAATAGTAATTCACAACTCTTCACATAGTAATTCTGTGGAAATCTTTAAACCAAAAGCAGTGAAAATCTGTATAATAAGGTTATAAGATAGAATATTTTCATCAAACTCAGAAAGGAAGTGAGTACTCACAAAGAATTACAAGTAAAAATGTGATCACAAAACAAATCAAAATTAAGGGAATGTCTAGTTGTTCACTGCCAAATTCAGGGATCTGGAAGAAAACAATAAAGCCATCGTAGGGAATGACAAAAGAGTCTGTCACCTACCACCCAGCTTGTCATCTTCAAACTTGAAGATTTTCTCTATGTTTATTTCAGTAGATCTTGGGCATGGTAGGTCAGGCACTTGGTGTGAACATTCACACAGCTGACAAAATATCCAAGACCCCTATTTAATAAATGTAGCCGACATATATTAGTATTACTTAGTACAGATATGCAGATGAGTACTAGACAACGATGTCACTCATGATACTTGTTCATGCTGGTGACTGAATGTAAAGAGCAAGTGCAGTGCTGAGTGCTTCTAGGGCAAAGGGTGAGAGAATGAGGTCTGTGTCACTGAGGAAGATCATCTAACTCAGGTCAAGGATATGAAGAAAGGCTTCCTCAAATAGTATGTTTATTTAGGTAAATCCCTAGGTGTTGTAGAATGTTTTCTGGGCTCTTTGGGCCCGGAAGTTTGTAACTGGTCTGCGGCGGCTTTTGTCCCCCAAAGAAATGAATCAGGCACTTATATACTTTATACTGTTTGGCCCATGTCTTAAGCACATTACTAGCTAGCTCTTTAATCTTTTTTTTTTTTTTTTTTAAACTTTATTTATTTATTTGCCTTGGTGTTTGCCTGGAACTGGAACTACAGACAGTTGTTAGCTGCCATGTGGGTGCTGGGAATCAAACCCGGGTCCTCTGGAAGAGCAGACGGTGCTCTTAACCGCTGAGCCATCTCTCCAGCCCCGCTCTTTAATCTTAAATCAACCCATTTTTACTATTCTACCCACCACATGGCTCAGCCTGTGGCTCACCTGTATCTCTTACACGTCTGTCTTCTTCAGGGGCTGGATGGAGCATGACTAACTCCACCCTTCTCCTACCTGCCTGCTTTCTGATTCTCCACCCACTTCTTTGGTGCTCTACATAGGCCAAACCAGTTCTTTATTTACAGCATATAGAGAGCATTTCCACCACACTTAGATGCCACTGGGTCACAAGATATACAGTCTACTTTGTAAAAAAGAATACTGATGTAGAAAAATTGCAGTAATGGCTTTTCCTCTAATGTCTATAGTCACAGCAGCCAAGGGTAACTGGCTAGTCTATAGTGGGTTCCCTCCTACTGAACAGGTCTCTAGTCCAATGAAGTGAATATTGGTTACCCCAAGATACAAGTGCCGCTGTTGTTCTTTTGGGGATATCTTGCCTGTCTCATCATTGCAGTTTGTGGGCTTTCCAGCTCGGTAGGAATATTGATTGTTCTTCTTCCTTGATATCTTGTCTAGTTCCTTCTGCTGTTACAGGTATTCCTTGCAGGTAAGGCTTAAAGGTCAGTTTCAGCTTTACTTTTTTCTTTATTTCTGAAATACAGCCCCCCCACCAAAGAGACAACCTGTTTGTAAAGTATTTGTCTTCTGACTTTATATTCTTTCCATTAATGTTTGTGATATTTTGTTAGTATCATTGCTGGTGCTTGTTTTATTTCTGCAAATGTCTGTGTGGATTTCTGCATGTACATTTTAGTCATTCCAATGTATGCTATAAAACAGCCTTGTAGCTTCCTTTGAAATTTCTACAGTGATCAATGTCGCTGTTTTCATCCTGTGCATATAGGCTATTTTGTGTGTGTCCTTTTGTGAAATATCTGTTGACGGCATTTATTGTTGCTTATTCTTTTATCACTGTCACCAGACTCATCTGTGTATTCTGCATATATTTTCCTAGGTCTGTCAATGGATTTTATTACTAACATCTAATAAACACATGTCAACTTTATAAATAACTTTGTTGTATGCTCACTATTCCTGCATCTTAAAATAGCTTTCTCAAGATAGATTTGAACATGTTTTAGCTTCCACTGTTTTTAAGGTTTTATCTTCTCTGATGCTATGTAGTATTGCATCTATGCTGACTTAAATTTTTCCCTGAGATTGAGAACAAAACAGTCACCATTTTTAAAAAAGATATCTTATTGCTCTGCTGTTATTTGTTGAACAAACTTTTTTCTCGTCATATAAATAATGTGGCCTCTGTGGTGGTTTGAATTACAGTGTTTCCTATAGGCTCCTATATTTGTGGGCTTAGTAAATAGGAAGTGTTCTTTAAGGAGATTAGAGGTGTGGCATTATTGGAAAAAGTATGTCATTGGGGTAGGCTTTGAGGTGTCAACAGCCCATGCCAAGCTAAGTATCACTCTCTCTCTCCCTATCTACCTCCCTCTACCTGTAGATCAGGATGCAGCTACTTCTTCAGCACTACGTCTGCCTGAGTGCCACCATGCTCTCCTCTATAATGATAATTAACTAAACTTATGAAATTGTAAGTAAATCTTTAATCAATTTTTTTTTTGTAACAACTGCTTCAGTCCTGGCATCTCTTTATGCTGGTGAAATGTGTATTTGGGGACTTTGTGTTAGGAAAACTGTGAATGCTTTAATGAAGGCTTCATGGGCCATACTAGTAGGGACAGAGAAGACAGTGGAGCTGAGAGCCATGTAGACTATGATTGTTTTAATCAAGAGGTTTCAAAGGGAGGAAATGTTAGTAAGTAACCTAGAGACCATTCTTATAATAATTTTGCAAAGAATGTGGTTACTTTCGACTACTGTGTAAAAATAAAATCTGCTTGATGCTAAACTAAAGAGTTTTGGATTAATGGTTCTGGCAGAGATTTTAAGACATCCTTGTTGTCACTGTGTCTTGTGGTTATTAGTAGCCAATCTTATGGAAACATGTAATAAAAAAGAGCAAGAAAATTACAAACTGTACAGTTTGAGGAGAAAGGGAGGATCAGAAAGTATAATGGAGCAAAATTCTATGCTCAAAGAGATAATAGTTTAAAGAAAAACCTGATGTTAAGTGAAATAAATGGAGTGGTAACTTTTGGGCAAGACTTCACCCAGCTGAGCTTCTAACTTGTAGAAAGGAATTAAAGAAAAGCTTAAGTAGTGAAGGAAAGTGGCCAAGCCAGAAAGCATTAAGTATATTCATATATAATTGATAGAGGGTCCATGTTATAGCACTAGCAAGCAGAAGAACTTTTCAGCTTTGGCTGTTTGGTTCTGGCTTTAAAGTTCAGAATACAAGGAATGAATTGTGGAATCCATAACTAAGGAAAGCTGTCTATGTCAGAGATATCTGTGCATGGAGTCCTAGAAAGGCCATTATGTGAAACTGTGAAAGTGAAACCTAGATTATGTTTGAGACTCCGAGATGGTAGAGATCCCAGAGTTGTGGGATACCTGCAGAAAGAAGCTATAGACTAGACATAAAACCAGCTCAAGACAAAGAAGTATATTGAAGTCAACAAAGGTGAGCAGAGTTGGACATTTGAAGAGTTCTTTGTCATCAGGCATGGAGATGCAGAATTTGAAGCCTGCTCTCCTGGTTTTTAGTGTTTCATTGGGCCAATATTTCTACACTATGCTCCCTTCCCTTCATTGAGGAATGGTAGTATATTTTCTGTGCCATTGTATGTTGTATATAATCTGCTTCTTCATTGTGATTTTACAGGGAATTACAGTTGAGAGATTGACTTGAGTCTCAGAAAAGAGTTTTGGCTTTTAAACATTCTTAAGGCTGAACATTATGAGAACTTTCAAAGTTGGACTGAAGGCATTTTGCATTATAAGTTGGCAGTAAGCCTATGGGGGCAAGAGAGGAGAATGTGCTGGTTTGAATGAGAATAGCCCTCATAGGCCCATATATTTGAGTGTTTAGTCAGTTAACAGGAAATGAAACTCTTTGAAAGGATTAGAAGGATTAAGAGGTAGGGTCTTGTCGGAAGAAGTGTGTAACTGGTGGTAGGCTTTGAAATGTCAAAAGCCCATGCCAAATCTAGTCTCTCTTTTCTCTCTCTTGGCCTGTGGGTCAGGTATGGCTCTCAAATACTTATCCAGTATCATGCCTGTTGCCCTGTTTCCCACCATGATGATACCGGACTAAACCTCTGAAACTGTAAGCCAGCCCAATTAAATATTTTCTTTGATAAGAGATGCTTTCATCATGATGTATCTTCACAGCAATAGAACACTGACTAAGACAGCATCTTCGTCAAAACAACCAATTGCCCAATCTTTTCTGAATCTCTATTCAAGTCCACAGATTCACTCCCTGGCTCTGTACCAACACCATACTGACATGATTCATGCAGTATTGCAAGCATTAAGATCAGACCAGATAGAGCCCTCCTCTATTTAAAAACAGACTAGTCCTCCAAGGAGGCATCAGTTAAAACAGTGATCCCTTGCCTTCCTATATAAATTGTCATAGAATCCCCATGTCAAAAGAATAGCAGAAGTATCACTGGGACTGGCATTAGGAATGCATTAAGTCTATAGATTAATTAAGAGAAAATTATAACAGAACTGATACCTTAATTCTGTGCCTTATAAATCATAAATTTAGTATATTGCTTTATTTATTCAGTCCTTCTTTTTCTCCAGTAATTTTCAATAGTTTGTATAAAGCTTTGTATGATTTGGATTTTCAATGTCCTCCATTGCTCAGATATTAAGGCAAGGTGTCAGAATGACACTACTGGGAGGTATGTCCTTGGTAGAGGTTTTCAGACCATAGGTGATGGAAAGATGATTGTGGGACCTGATAACTTCCTGTCTCCTATTCTCTTTTTGGTCATTAGATGCATGGTTTTGCTTCACCACAGCCTGCAGCCATGATGCATACCTTTGCTACAGGTTTAACGCAATGTGAACCCAGAAAAAATGTTTCTCTGTATAACTTAATTATCTTGGGAATTGTGCTACAGTATCTAATATAATAGTTTTACATATCTTTCATAAAATTTGTCCCTGATTATTAATTTATAATGATGTTGCTATTATTGATATATAATTTATTTATAAAATATATATTTATTTACAAAAATAAATATATAATATATTTTAAAATTGCAAGCAAAATTGCAAGTGATAACTCCTGCCTATAATCTCTGCACTCAGGTAGGTGAGCCAAGAGTATAATATTCAGGGTAGCCAAATGTATAGTGAGGTCCAGGCTAGCCTGAGATATAGAGTGAAACCTTGTAACAATAGCTAAGCTAAGTTAAATTCAAATAGAAGGGAAATAAAAGTTTCAAGTATCATGAACACAATTTCTCTTCTAGACTGGCATTATTTACTGGAATTTGCTAAATTTTCACATTAGATTTTGTTTTCTTAGAAAGAGCTAAATAAATAATAAAGATATTTCTTTGCTTTGAAATTGTATACTGTGTTTCTTTGGCTTGTTTGTTTTGATAGCATCTCACTATGTATCCTTACCTGGCCTGGAACTCACTATGTAGACAAAGTTTCAAACTCACAGGGACCCTTTGCTTCTGCCTCCAGAGTCCTGGAACTACAGTGAGCACAACCACACTCCCCATAGCTGTATTTTTAAAAAAATCCTATTTCATATATCTTATGTTCCCTTGGCTCATATCTTTTGATTTCATATTGACTACGATTAATTAGAACAGACACATCTACATTTGTCTAACTCTTATAGAAAACTTGTGTTTCTTACAATTTTGTAAATTTCAGAATCTCCAGTCCTGTTGAGTGTCTTTCCTATCAATTATTATGGCTCCATGACTTTCTATTTCTACTTTATTAAGTGAATTAGATTGACTGCTTCATATATCTGTGTATGAGAAGATAACTGAAATGCCATATATTATTCTGCCATGGTTGGAATTAGAAATCCCATATCCTTTTTTGGCAAGGAATAGCATGCTGATAATTAATTATTGAATATATAGTGATACAACAACAAAAACGGCAGAATCAACCCGTGCATACTCAGGACCTACTTTATACTTTGCCATGTTTTCAGGTACAATAATACCCAGAGAGGCAAATATCATTAGATCCTTTGAAAGAGGTTTCCTCACATATTATTTAGAAAAGGAGTATGAGACTTGAAGTAACACAACTTGAGAGTAGAATATCCAGAATTGGAGTGATTTTCACCCAAACAAATTTTTTTTAAACATTATATGATAATATAACATTTTGTCTATCTTTGTTTACAAACGTGTGTAGACCTATGGGGGCTGCCCATAGTCTGGGCCCTTTGGCAAACTTTAGTGGCTTCCTACTATGAGAAAGCTTTATTGAGCAGTGTGTGGCTCTCTTTCTCCAACTACTTAATCATTTCCTCTGCAGAAATGTGGCCTTTGGGTCAGAAGATTCTCTGGAACCATTGCTGTGTCCTCTTGCCTTTGGCAACCACTATTTCTTATTGCAGACAGACTCTGTATCAAAATGTCTGCACAAGTTCTGAATTTGACAGCCCCACCTCCATTTTTCATTTCAGGGCCTTGGCTTCTGGATAAAATGAAATATGTATGGGATGTTATCCACAGCTTAGCCATTGTTCTGTATAAGTAGATGCATTCTATCAAGAAGATACTGTCTCCTCCAGATAGATAAAAATCTCGGTATGACAAGCGATGGCAGCATCCCTTTTACTCCAGAGCTTTTAATTTACAAAATTGTTATACCTGCTACAAACAATTGAGGTCTAACTCAAATGTCCTTCACAATACTGCATTTGACCAAACATGAATATAAAAGAGCAAGGGATATAAGGGCTACATAGCCAATATGGTGTGAACGAGAAACTTCCCCCATATTCTAATGTTTTATTAACTCCTGATCTCCAGCTGGTGGAGCTGTTTCCAGAAGCTGTGGAATCTTGAGATGGTAGATCCCATTTGATGGAGGAAGTGGCTCCCAGCAAAGAGCATCTGAGGCTCACAGCCCAACTGTAATTTCAGCTCCATCTTTGTGTGTAATTTCAGCTCCATCTTTGTGTGCTTCCTGTCTGCTGACATGATAAAATAAGTTACCTCATGTTCCTGCTACCACAGCCAGGGTCATCTCCTACCACCATACCACCACAAACTACATTCCCTCAAGCCATAGTCCTGGTCCTAAACAGACCCCAGTTCCTTAGGTTCTTCCTTACCATCTATCTGACCACAGCAATGAGACAAAATTACTAAAGTAGCAGGTAGTTAATTCATATTTTTACAAACATTTACTGTTTACCTGCTAACTTCTTTTTCATCAAGCAACTAGAAAACATTTTTTATCACATACTTTCTACAAAAAGACATGGCCAGCATTGGCAAAATCCATTATTAATTACTAAAAATGGCCATTCTGTCCAAAATAACTTGTATCTTGCAAGTATTGTGAAAATTTTTCTCTCCCTGGGAGGCTACTATTCATAATATTAAAATATTTATCATGTGTTTAAGTGGGTTTATGGTCCTGGACTATGACATATATATGTATATATATAATATATATTATATATATATATGAAGCATCATTTGGAGACCTGAGCTTAAACACATGAAGCTTGTGAATGCTATACCACGTGACAGAGCAATTAACATTCATGGCTGTTCTTGGACAGTTTTAGGTCCCTCTTACTTTGCATGTTAGTAAAAAGCATGTTACTTTTTAAGTGACTTATTAGAATGCATTAAGCAACTAGATTTTTTTTTAGTATTTTGACGATGACTATAAGGTGAAATAACTCTAGAGAGACTTTTCTTCTTGGAATTTAAATGTGTCACCCTCTCCTGTATTCATCATCTTAAATTCATCCTTAAGCCTTTTGCTGCATAAAAATCACCACCCAAGCCTCCCATAGGCTAATGCCCTGAACTCTGAATTGATCACATGTCCTGACTTTTGCCCCTAGAATGTGAGTCCTGAGGCCCTTCTATTTATCTTCCTAAGACTGGAAGATTTCTTTCTTCTAGTCCTCAAACGTTTCTTGCCTGGGTTATTGGACTTCTTCGTTGAAGCCTGACTACTTCCTCCTCAGTTGGACAGACAACTATTTGGTGACTGTCCCCTGTCGAGATTTGCTCTACTCATTGCTTGTCCTCTGTGATCACTTGACTTGGTTTCTTTTCCTGCATCTTGCTCTCTAGAATGACTTGCTACCTATTTGCTTTTTTGATTGTTTCTTTTCTCTATGTTTAGGAATAAATTTCATGGGGATAGGGATTTTTGGCTACTTTACTCACAGTAACAACACCAACTGGAAACATGCTTTTTATATATTATTTCTCTCTGTGTATGTTTATGTGTGCATTACTACGGTGTGCTTGTGTGTGCATGTGTGTGTGTGTGTGTGTGTGTGTGTGTGTGTGTGTGTGCACGTGCACATGCGTGTGTGTAGGCCAAAGGTCAATATCTGCTGTCTTCTTTAATTACTTTTTTAGTTTCTGAGATATGCTGAATTCTCCAACTGAATCTGAAACTCAACAATTTAGCTGAGCTGCTGTACCAGCCAGCCCTAGGCTTCTACCTGTCTGCACTTCTCTGTCTCTGGGATTACAAGCATGTGCTGCTTCCCATGGCTTTTTTATGTGAATGCTTGGCAAGTTCTTTACCAGTTGTGCTGTCTCCCTCATACCTGTGCTATACATTCTTTAATCAGAATAAACAGAGCCTTAGGAGACTACTGCAGTTTCCCTGCCTGCTCTGCCCTGATCCCAGACCGCCACTGTTCCTTATAGCAAAACAGGTAGATACTGTGTCCACGATGACCAGACCTCTGTCCTCACCCTCTGAAATACTCAAACCGAAAGGAAACCTAGAACCATTAACAGAAACTAACTTAGTACTTTAGGATTTGTTTTTTTAGATGCTGGAATTAAGTCATAACATCCCGTAAAACTTTGTGCATTTGATAAAGTTGTCTCTTTTAGGGCTAAGTACTCATAGTCTCTTGTTCTTAGCACTTGGTATAGTCTCTGCATTGATCACTGCTGTCCAATATCTTCTCTGATCCATGTTGAGAACAGTGTGGATCTACAGTATAAAACATGAATATTTAAAAAGAAGCCTGGCATGAGCGTTCATTGACCATATCAGGTTACACCCTAGGGCATGAGCTTTGGACCGGGTTCACGTTCTTCCTGCCAAAGCTCTGGGAACATTAGTGATGGGAATGCAAAAATAATATAAGAGCAAGAGTGCTGCGAAATGTTACCTTCAGGACACGGCGTGACTATAGCTTTCATAAATTCACAGCAGCTGTGGAAGGACAAGACCTGGACATGACCAAGCCAGGCAAAAAGTCCAGCATGGATGGGGAGATGTCCATGATTCTTCAACCCTAATAGAAGAAGAGCTGTTTGAGGTTGATGGCTGCAGGTAAAGGGAGACTCTTTCTCTGGGTACACAGTCATGGGTAGATGGCCCATACTCAACTGACCCCATAGCCATGTACATTTGAACAGTGTGCTTATTGAAATTTTAGGTCTTTTTAAAAAAATAACATGAAGTTAGCAAAGAACATGGAGACATGTGGGGGGTGAATTGTAGAGCAGAATTAGAGGAGTGTAACTGTGTGTGTGTATGTGTGTGTGTGTGTGTGTGTGTGTGTGTGTGTGTGTGCAGATACACTGACCTCTATAATTCTTATCTTATGGGGTGTGAATCCTAAGGGAGTTTGTGTGAGAATGCCAACTCTCAATGATGGCCTCGCAGGAGCTATGCTGGTTTCATCATGGGTAACTTGTCACTATGGAGATACAGAAACAAATTACAAGTTTGGGGAAAACCATAACACACACACACATAAAATATTCAACACAGCAGGCAGGGTCCAGGGAAGTCCATAAACCCCCAAAGAATCCACTGTGTACTTCATGGGAAAACTTAGACTCAGTATAAGACACAGAGAAGAACATCAGAAATTTCTGGAAAACCAGCTTTAAGGCATCTGTGGTGTACACTGTTTAGATCCAAAGGTCAAAAGGACAAGGTAATTCATAGTTGATCTATAATCAATATCCCATATGTTTACACAACTTCACTCTTTTAAGTCAATCAGAATTCTTGAGCATGCTATAAACCTATTGATTTAAAAAATAATCCCCAAAATATTGCTTGAGTACTTTGATAAACAAAGCATTTTACATGAATTGTCTCATTGATTTTCTTCAGAGTCCTATTTTTATAAATTTTGAAATAATTATAGATTCATACAAGGTTGCAAAAGCAGGACAGAAGAGTCTGGTATTCATTACTAGCTTCCTTCAATAGTGATATCTTACATAAACACACACAATTATGTGGATAGGGAAAGTAATGAATTAATTATTGTTCTTACTGAATTTATATCATTATGTTTATTTAGGAAGCACTAGTTTCTGAGGACCACTGTGACAGTGCACCCCAAACTGTGAGACCGAAAACAATGGAAACTTATTGTCCAACTGTTTGAAGTTTAAAACTTAAAAATCAAGGTTTGAGAATCAGGTCCTGAGCCTCAAAGGGGTTCTTCCCTGTTTCTGAGATTTGCCAGCATGCTCTGACTTGCCTTGGCTTATTACAACATAACTCTAGGACATATATTTGTTATAAAGTGTCCTTCACGTGTACGTCTGTCTATGAATGCCCTCTTAAATGATAGCGGTTAGATGGATTAGGTCCCATTCTTACCTCTACTGTTTGCAAAGACTCCCACTTCCCTCTCTCCATTAAAGATTGATTTAATTTTTATGGATATGTTTGTCTGCATTTAAGGATATGCAACATATGTATGCAATGCTGGAGAAGGCTAGAGAGGGCATTTGATTTCTTGGAACTGAAATTAGTTATGGATGTGGATTCCTACATGGATACTGAAAACTGAAACCTGGCCCTCTTATAAATATCTGAAATGTTCTAACCATTGTTAAAGCTCTCCAGCCCCTAAACTCCTATTTCTTAATAAGACATTCCCAGGCCCCCAAGAGATAAGATCTCAGTAGATTTTATGGGGGTGGGCTGAATACAATCCACCACATACACACCCACCAATATTCCTATCTCACACATAAAAAGAAATAAGACTCTGATGGTAGAATAATTTGTCTAAAATTTCACACATAGAAAAGAAAAAAGTCTAAATTTGAATTTCATCTGCTTGACTATAGAGCCTTCCCTCCTACAGTGAGGCTCCCCATTTATGTTGAAATTGGACAAAATTGGGTAAAAAGTAGCAGGAACACAGCAACCTCAGCACTAGACAACAGACCTTGGCTGATGTTTGCTGCATGAGAATTTTTATAGTCTCTTAGGAATAAGCCATGTGGGTCACTGAGAAATAGAATTGGAGAAGTAATCTGAACTCTCTATTGCAAAGAGGGTCTGTGTGTAATTGTAATTACTATGTTATTTTAAATGTTTATGGATGTTTGGCTGTATTTATGTCTATGTATACCCTGCATGCTGGTACCCATCAGTGTCAGAAGACTGCTTTAGTCACCCTGGAACTGAACTTACAGAGATGGTTGTAAATCCCATGTGGGTTATGGGTCTTGAGCCCATGTCTTTCTGAAGAGCATCCAGTGCTAATAAGCCCTAAGCCATCTCTCCAGCCCATAAGTAACTATCTTTGTCAAAGACTTTTGGTTCTGCCATTTAATACTATCAGGCCAAGGCACTACATGCTTCAATATTCATGCCTGGGACATGACCTTCTCAAGAGGCTGTCTGTCTCTCTGATGGGAGCTGGTCCCTAATCTTGTTTCAGAGACAAGGTCATCTTTGATCATTCCACAGGTTCTCACTGACTGTCCTCATGATTTTATGGCAATATTTGCCTTTCATTTCTCAGAGATGTTCATTTCCTTCTTCCCTGTGACTAAGTCAACAGTTGACCTCAAGTGACTCCTTGATGTTTCCCTCTCATGAGAGTGGAGGTCACACCTGAGAACCCTTCCGTACTGCTTCCAGTTGCTCTGATGAGTGCTGTGTATGAAGGTCCTGTCTTCCCAATAGACTCTGTTTTCTAGACAACTATGACTTCTACTTCTTCTGCAGATGTCCATGGTACACATGATGCTTCAGGTCCAAGGCACTGAATTCACATAGTTCACGAGGTACAGAGTAGCTTTTGCACAGAGCCATGAATACTCTAAAAACAGAAGTCTGTATCTAATCTTACTGTCATTCAGTGTAGAGAGTGGAGGGAGGCTTTATCTGGGGATCTAGGCCTGCCATACTTCATTATGCCTCTGTGATTATACAACAAAACTATGTTTAATAAAATTTTATGTCATAACATATGTGCAGCATATGAAAATGGTAAAAACTGATCAGTCTGCAACTTCATATAGCCATGATTTTTGCATGTACCTCAGGAAATAACTCATCATACAACAAGACAAATAAATATTACACATATTTTATATTTCTACTGACATTTTCAGTTAACATTTCTTAAGCACTTATTTTGGAAAGCATATTAACAACTCTAGAGTGTTTTCATAAGCGGAGTGCCATTGTTTAAGATATTTCAGTCCTTCTTTCACTTCATATTATATGGCAGACACAGTAATGAGTGCTTGGTACATATTATAAATAAGACAGAAAGATCTCTTTCTCAACAGGTGCTACTCCACTGGAAATATCTGGTTCCATGTTCGCTAAGACAATTCTATCCTAATTGTCAGTTTCTATGCTTTTACTTGGAGGAACCATGAATCCACAGTGCACACAAGGCACTACATGGACTGTTATCTGTAGATTAGAAGCTGGGGAGATAGACTGGACATCAGGTTACAAGTGTGCTCCTGACATCTGATGTGCAGAGAGCATGGAACCTCATAACACGCTAAAAGTACAGTGTAAATTTGTACAAGACAAAAAATATCTGTTATGAGATGTCAGTAGTACTAAGCTGGTGAATTGTGGTTTGGCTTGGAGGCAATATATATACTATAGTTATTCACTAAATATACTTATACATTTGCTCTCACATAGAGAAGTCTCAATATGCTTGGGTACATTGCTAAGAATGTTAATTCTTATTAACTGTAGGTTTGTCCACTTTCTGCAGAGTAGAGGCTTCAGCATTGGGCAGGTCTCAGCAAGTAATACTGTTTTTCAAGAAGGCCTGAGGACTTGAGTTCAAATTCTCAACTCTCATGTAGCAAGTCCCACATGGCTCCTGTACCTTTCTTTACCCGCTGTGCAACAGGAAGTACAGGCAGTATTGCTGGGGTGTTACTGTCTACCAGCCTAGTTCCAGATTCAGTGGGAAACCATTACTCAGGTGAATAAAGCAGACAATGACAAAGCAGCACATCCAATCAATGCCTTCCTCTGGACTCTGTGTACTTTCACAGACTTACATAGCTACATACCTATGCACATATGACATATGCATATATTACATTCTCGCACGTGTTGTAACAGATTTCTGACACCATTTCGGCCAGAGATCCAACTCACTGTGGCTTCTTTTACTCCCCCAAAAATGACTCAGACACTTATATTAATTTCATTCTGTTTGGCCTATGTCTCAGGCACATTACTAGCTAACTCTTTCATCTTTTTTTTTTCATGGAGAAAAGGACTTTATTTTCTAAAAAATAATATAAAATAGAGTGACAAGAAAAAAAGAAATATGTACCAATGCCATTGTGTATAATGAATAGTGTTGAGATCAAATAAGCAGCAGAAGACTGTATTAATAGAAGAGAAAGTGGGAAATACCCTCCAATGCATTGGCACAGGTGACTACTTCCTAAATATAACACCAGTAGCACCAACCCTAAGAACAACAATCTATAAGTGGGGCCTCCTGAAACTGAGAAGCTTCTGTAAGGCCAAGGACACAGTCAATATGACAAAATCAACAGCCTACAGAATGGGAAAAGATTTTTACCAACCCTACAAGTGACAGAGGAATGATCTCTAAAATATATAGAGAACTCAAGAATCTAGAACCCAAAATGCTAAATATCCCAATTAAAAAATGGGGCTCAGAACTAAAAAGGGAATTTTCAGCAGAAGAATTACAAATACCTGAAAGGCACTTGAAAAATTGCTCAACATCTTTAGTTATCAGAGAAATGCAAATCAGAACCACCTTTGAGATACCATCTTACAGCTGCCAGAATGGCTAAGATAAAAAACACAGATGACAGCCTATGCTGGAGAGGATGTGGAGCAAGGGGAATAATCCTCCATTATTGGTGGGAGTGTAAACTTGTTCAGCCACTCTGGAATGCAGTATGGCAGTTTCACAGAAAACTGGGAATCAGTCTATGCAAGGATCCAACAATACCACTATTGGGCATATACCCTAAAAGCATTAACTCAACTATGTTTATAGCAGCACCTCAAAAGTATTAACTCAACTATGTTTATAGCAGCATTATTCTTAATAGCAGGAACCTGGAAACAACCTCAGCTGAAGAATGGATTAACAAACTGTGGTACATCTACACAACGGAATACTACTCAGCAGTAAGAAAAAATGATATCCTAAAATTCACAGGCAAATGGATGGAATTGGAGAATATCCTCCTGAGCAAGGTATTACAAACTCAAAAAGATAAGCAGGGGATGCACTCACTCATTAGTGGACTTTAAAGAACAAAGTAAAGAACACCCAAGCTGCAAACCACAACCACTGAATAGCTCTTTTATCTTAATTCAACCAATTTCCATTCATCTATCTGGCCACATAGTCTGTGGCATGGTCCAGATCACCAAGGTCCTACATGCTTCTCCTTTAGTGGCTGGATAGAATCTGTCTGACTCAGAACTCCTAATATCCAAACCTCAATTTCCCCGCCTATTTCTATGGCAACTGACACAGGCCAAAATAGTACCTTAATTTACAGCATACTGACAAAATATTCCCATGACACACATGCATATACTCATACACACAAAATTAATTTTTAAATAAGAATAAAAATTGATATTAAGATAAAAACAAGAACTGCAAGAAGATGCCCTAGGACCAAAGAACAGATGAGGACAGGAAAACAGGAAGGATACAAAAAAGGACTACTTACTTGGTTATTCATAATTTGATTAAAATCGGTCCCCTAGATTAGGTTTATGGTTTTGGAGACATTGCTTAAAAACAATGTTGAGTCTCATAGCTGAGAAAGCTGACTTAAGTTCACATTTTTCTTCTTGGTGTGATTAGTTTGGAAATTTACTTCCAAGAAAATAAAAGTATTGACCTGGATGTAAAATCAATGTTTCAAATTTCTCTTTTTATGAAGACAAGTAAGCAATTTCACATATGCTTGGAAATGCATGCTGTCTAAACTAGTTAGAAAGCGGGAGGTGAGCACAGAGCATACAGAGAACATCCTACAGCCACTCACCCAACTACATAAGCCTGTCTAGCAATTCATAAAGGGATAGATATGGACCCCTTTCCAATCATGCACTTGTAGGTATTAACACCAAAGTAAGTCTGGATGGAGAACAGTGGAAAGGATAAGAAGAAAATACTAATGCAAACCAAAATAAAAATGTGTCAAAATCTCTAAAAACATTGCTTTCATTCAGTTAATCAAGATTTGGTTTATTTTACCCCAAAGAAAATAGATTTAATTGTCTGTGTTGACATTTTATCCTGCTGTTTTATTACTTGGAAACAGGAAATCAGTTAGAAGGTGATTGCTTGAATATTGGACTTTACCAGTGAAATTCAGTTGTGGAATCTACTTGACTATGGGAGAAATCCCTATATCATCTTCTCTTTTGTCAAATTAAACACTATTTTCTATTGATGATGATGGTTAGTTGATGATGAGTGTCAACTTGATTGCTTGAGATGTACATATGATATTAGCTCATGCCTATATTTATGAGGCGGTTCACATGAAGCATCAACTAAAAAGGAAAGATCTGTACTGAGTGTGAGTGTCACTATGCCATAGGTCAGGGTCCCAGCTAGAGGACAAAGAAGAGTATTCTCTTTATTCTTTGGCCACCATGATGTATGATACTTTACTCTACCATGTGGTAACTGTCACAATGGAGAGAAAGCTCTAAAATCATGAGCCAGAATGAATGATTCCTGTCTTTCGATTTATCTCTTAGTTCCTTCAGCCACAGCTGTAGAAGGCCAAGTAACACAGTGTCAAGGGATCCCATTTATTTATGAACTTGAATTTATTTGTGAAGGTCATTTACATAGTGAAGTACTGACAGTATAAACAATTTTGGTATTTCATAGCATGAAACAGACAATGATGTTTCTGATTCTTCACCTACTTTGTATGGTATGTTTGTTATGATGGAGTTCATGATTTGTTTCAGATTATAGCTCATGGGGATATAGTTTATACGACAAAAATCACAAAGACATAAAGGTGAGGTAAACAGTTGCTTCCACTGCTTCTGTAGTCAGGAAGTAGAGATGAAAACTGGTATTAAGCTCTTCTTTTCTGTTTTACACAGCCTAGGCTCATACCCACAAAACAGTGTTACCAATATCCATGGTAGTGTACATACCTCAAGAAAGTCAATGGAGAAATTATCTCCTAGATATGTCTAGAATCTTGTCTTCTAGATGATGCTAGATTCTGCCAAAATGATAATTCATATTAACTCCTACACTGGATATGGCAATTTTGGAGGTTTTAATCATATAGGTAACAAAATGAGACAGTGGGGTTTATATAAGATTCATTATGTAAAGTACGGGTTTGTTTAAAATGTAACAATCACAAAATTGAGTATCAACAGATAAAGTCAACATTGGTGGTTTCTTGCATTTTTACTTCCATATGGTGAAGACCACTTTATTTCCTTTGTTCCATCAGTGAAGAAAAGTTTATCTCATTGGATCTGGGCAAAACTCAGAATGGCCTTCATATCTAGTTATCTGGGTGTAATTACTCATTCATTTGTATACAGTACAAGATGAGCATTTTGCTAACTGCTTTTATAAGGCTTTTCTCCTTCACGAATATCTGTAGCTGGGTATTTACACATCTCTTTGCCTTTTGTAGCTTTCCCAATTTCTTGTGTCAAATAGGGACAACATTATTTTTAATAGAGCTACAGGGGACAGCAGAACTTGGCATTAGGTGTTCAAGCATTGATCAGAAATTCCTGAGCTTTTAAAGCGGTGATTCACCATCAGTTGAAGTGTCCTTGGAGCCTTTGCTAGAGCTTGTCCAAAAACTTTAAAAAGGCCTGTTTCAGGTTTGCTGCAGTGCTGGTTTAAAAAGAGAGATTTTTTTTGCAGGCTCTAAATATAATACTTAGAATACTAGAAAAGATTGACTCAGAGATAATACTTTTTTATCTCTGTATTTTTCTAAAGCAGAGCCTCAGATAAATATTGGGATGATTGACAGCTAGTAGGTGTTTCCTTCTAATTTGAAAACGAATTTTAATTTAACCTTCACATTGTTGAGGAAAAGTATTACCATTCACCATTCACTCAGTAATTAGACTTAATTGGTCTGAGGATTTAAATGTTGCCCTGACACCAAACATTTCAAACTGTGCATATTTCACTGCTTTAAATCAGCTCCTGAGACCATAGCTAGGAGATATGTTTAATCAGTTAGTGCGATGCTTCTGTAAGCAAATGAATTTTAGAGCTCAATGGCTGATATTTGGAAATGAAAATTAAAACTAAACATAAAGCAGTGTACTTTCTACTCTGTCTAGACCACACATGAAATAATTTTTTTGTCATGTCAGAGATTGAGGATCTTGATGGTTTTCTTCTCTGTCTTTCAGTAAGCATTTAACATCAGATATCTACATCAACCATTTATTAAACACTACCCATGCATTTAAACTTTTGTTTCAATTGTTTTTTTTTAAACCTAAAAAATGATTTTATTTTATTTTGTGGGTTTGAGTGTTTTGCCTGCCTGTGTGTATGTATGTGTATCATATTGTGTGCAATCCCTGAGGAGACCAGAAAAGAAGCTGAATCCCCTGGAATCTGAATTACAGATGGCTGTGAACTACCTTGGGGTGCTGAGGATAGAGCCTGGTACTTTTGAAAGAGCATTTATCCACACAGCATCTTTCTAGCCCATGGCCCATTTACTAACATGCACAGAAATAAGCATCCCAATGTGTTTCTATTAGATAAATTGTCTTTTAAAATTAATATAAATAAGTCAATTTCAAAAAAGTGTGATAAACCTTACTGTTGTCTAAGCTTTGCTCCACACTCCCAACTCTTACTCCATATACCCAAAGACAAAAACCTAGTCCATCCATACTGGAACAACTGGAACATCTGTAAGGGGTGGCCTGATAATGGATATGTTATCAAACTTGTATGATTTAAATATATTCTCTTTGATTGTTTTATAATTTAATTTGGGTAAGGAAGCCATCTATTCTTAGGTTACAAACCTGCAAATACACAAATATGATGTAGACAGTGGCTAGGTTTTCTAACAATATAAAGGTAAGAATCAAACATTGATAGCAGAAGTGAGATAAGTCCTAATGACTGTGTCAGTATTGTAATGAAGATATCATTTATAGCACAAATGAAATTTTAATTAAGCATGTCTTCACTGTGAAGGGACTAGGAGACTGCCGGAGCTGATCACTGCCCAACAAATGGTAGCTGACTTCCTCTTCAAAATCACTGACAGCTCAGGGCTCTACAGACATTGCCAACTCTTTTGATGAGTCAGGAGAGGAAGCAATCATTTCCAATAGAGTTATTACCAACTGCCATTTACCACTGCGCTTGCTGATCATCTGAGCTATGTAATCACCCCATTATTGTAACTTGATCTGAAGTTGAGATTTTTTTTTTTAAAGTTGCAACTCAAGAATCTTATCTAATAGAAAAAAGGAGCAAGTAATCTGCCCAGAGTCTCAAGAGCACTTTGTTCTACAAGAAATGAGTGCATGCCATGAGAAAACAGAGGGACTCCCTTCTGAGTGTGCCAGGAAGAGGAGGGAGACATGCTTACACAAGGACCTTTTCCAGATTGTTGACTCATGAAACAAATAAAAAGAGTGGCCAAATATGCAGTCTGAGTTTGGCTACATTTGGGAAATGACTGGGTAAAACTAGCAAATTATGTTCTTTTTATTATAGGAGTTCCTGATAACATCCTTCATATTTGGCATTCTGCAGGATGTAAAATATGTATTTATCCATGAATCCACAAGCATTCCACAGTAGAAGACACAGAACAGAAGGGTTCTCTTACAATATAGTGCTGTGTACAGAACCTCAAATATGATGAAACTTGTCATCTTTTTTTTTCTTTTACTCAGTAGGTTTATTTGTATTTGCATTAAAGTAAGAATTTATGATGGACTCCCCATTTTTAACAGAGTTTAGACAAGACTTTTAGAGGCAATCAGAGAATATTAATGAGATGAGTGAGCAGATATATTATGAGTTTGGAAAATCCTGTTATGTGAATAATGGGGTTGAAGAATTAAATCAAGCAGAGCAGATGGGGGAACTAGGAATCATCTAATGGAATGGACCATCACACAGGAGGAAAGTGACATAAGGAATGTGAAATGAGGAACAGAAATATGAAAAATTATATAATATAAACACCTACAAAGGATCAATGTGTAGAGAATCAGGAACTGAAGAGCACTTGGCTCTACATGGAGCATCTATATTCCATATCAAGTCGTCCTCCCATCAAGGCTCATGGAGCATATTCAAAAGGGGCCAAGAAAGATTTCAAGAGTAAGAGATAGTAGAGATTCCTGTGCAAAGAGTGTTTGCTGGATCTGAAAGTGCAATTGCATACATGAACTCACTCATGGGAGCTGTGGCTGCATCCATAAGATGTGTGCAAATCAAGCCAGCCAAATCTTGGTATAAATGTGAGAGAGGCTCAGGAGGTCAACAATTATGAGATGAGTTACTAGCAACAATGGCTGCTGGAGGAGTGAGGGTCAGGTTTTTTTTCAGGGATGTAGACCCTAAAAGCCTGCCAGTGTTTGCTACATCATGTCCTATACTATTGCACATACACATAGCACTAAGTAGACTTGGTGAGCATTAGAAGACATAAGGGTAGGAGAGGGAAGAGGGAGGGAGAGGGGCTTGCATGCAGTTAGGAGGAAGGAGCATCAGTGAGACACACTGGAAGGGAGGAAATGTAGTTATGCATTTGATCCAAACACATCGTACACTTGTATAAACATAAAATAAAATATTTTTAAAGTTTTATGTATACATGTATAAATTATATATAATCTTTCATTTGACATTGATATTTTTAGTCATTTTGACACACTACTTTAACTCAAAGCTCCTTTTTCAACATCAGTAGGGCAAATCCTCTGGGCTGACAGTACACCAAGTATTGTGCTTGAATGAAATCTGGCGTCATCAGACAGCAAGTCTGCTTTAAGAAATTCTTTCTAGAAGGTAGTTCCAGCACCTTTATATCCGAGACCATTTTATCCATAAAGCACGGTTATTGAACTGAATCTAAATTTGATGCTCTAATATATGGGCCTTGTGAGCATGCTGAGCATCTGTGTAGAGTTTTCTTGGTAAATTTGCTAGTGAGCACATGAAGTCCTTCCTTCTCCCGCCCGAGTGTTAAAATTGCTGGGGTTATAATGGGCATCTTTGGATCAGACACTCTCTGGCTCTTGCTGTCTTTGTCGCCTGCATGCTGGAAGATAAGAATTCTGCCAACCAGCAAGGGATGGCATGGGGAGCTCCCTGACTTCCTCATGCCTGGCAGCATCTAAATGTGTGATGTCATTATGCAAGTTATCACCAACCAGCAGACAGCTGCTTTTAGGACTTCCAGCCAGGAAGGCAAACATTTGTGCTCATGGCTTCATCCCTGGGTTTGCTGGACCAGAGGCCCATAAGGCAAGAGAACTGCACACAGAGTTCCCGCTTGCTGCTCTGGACCACTTGAACAGCTGTTTCTGGCTGGTGTTCCGATGCTCACCTGGCATCCCTGTTGGAGTTTGGAGTGAGATGTGTAGATTAAAGTCTGTTTGCTCAATACAAAGGGCTCTCTGTGAAAGAACCATGGGGAAGCCGGGGAGAGGGCAGTGAGACTGAGGATAAACCCAACAAAACATTCAAACATTTCTTAATAAAAATAGGCCAGATGATGTAGACACAGAAGCATACGTGACAAACATGAAATGCAATATGACAAGATGGGAAGATGAATAAACAACATTTAGCTCCTGATTGTGGAAGGATGGGAAGGAAGGAAAAGAAAGGACACAAGTTTTACAATCAACAAAAAAATACTTAGTAAGCACATTCTGTGCACACTAGTCACAGGGGAACAGAATAGTGAGTTAGAAACCTATAAAACAGGACATTTCTAATCATCTCCAGCAGAAAACAACCCCACAGGAAGTGTGTACCCAAAACTAAAATTTGTCATGCAGAGCTCACAGGAAGGAATTATCAAATTACAATGGTTTTCTCCTTTAAAAGTTCTTAATGGGTCTCTGTAGATGCAGGTGTGTAAATCCCATAGTGGCGAGAGAGATTCTATGACATGTTCCTGTATGTAGAGTATGGACAGCTGGATCTTCCAGGATCTCTGAAGGCTTCAGTGAACCAGGACCAAAGATAAAATACAGCCTGAGTCAAGTGATTTGTAACCCCAGATATCTGCATGTTAAACTTCTCCGGTAGTTCTTATATAAGCTTGAAGCTTTAACTTGAAGAACTGCATTGGGGAAAGAGAAAGGAAACATGGGAATTCAGACTAACATTTCCCTGCAGACTATGAATCTGCAGCGGATACAGGGTCATCTGGGACCACCTTAAAATTGTGTGCAAATATCTGAGTGTGTTTGTGAGTGTTGCTTTTTTTTAGGGAGAAAGTCCACAGATTTCCTTATACCCTTTAAAAAATTTCCTCACACCTGTCATTTGCACGATTAGTCACATTTTAAATACAGTTCCATTCATCTATTGTTCTAGTTTGATTTCTGTTTCTGTCATTAAAAAAAAAAAAAAAAAACAGAAAGTAACTTAGGGGCAAAAGACAATTCATTTCGGCTCATAATTACAGGTTACAGTCTGTCATTGTGGGGAAGGCAAGACGAGAGCTTCAGGCATGTCACTTCCATAATCAAGAGGCGAGCAGCGAATGCTCTCATGCTTGCTTGCTTGCTTGCTTGTGCTCAGCTGCATTTCTCTACTCTTATATAGTTTAGGACTCTGCCTCAGGCAACGGTGCCATTCACAGTGAACTGGGTCTTCTTACACATCAATTAACTTCATCAAGACACTTCCCAAAGATGTGCCCACAATCCAGCCCAGGATTTTGTCCTAGGTGGTTCTGGGTTGTGTCAATAAACCAACCAGTCTGAGATAAGTATATATGTTGATTCAATCTCTCTATCCCCCATGTAGCTTCAAAGCTTATTTTGCTTATGGATAGCTGTGATTTCTACCTTTGTCACATCTTCTCCAAAGCTACCTCAAGCCAACAGTTAGAAATCCCACAGCTCAACATATCTATCTACACTGTAGAAGTCCATCAGCTTCTGTCATGATTCTTTACTTCATCCCAGTGGAGGGTGACATAGCTGAGCCTGGATCCACAGCACTGAGATTCCTCAGCTAACTTCCTACCTACTTGTACTGTTATAAAGAGCTAGTCACCATACATGCTAATCCAATGAAGGGATACCTGTGTTTATGTTGAATATTTACATAGAGAAAGTACTAGAAGGACTAAAGAGTCCAATAGGAGGAATGCTGGTCTTGCAAGTATCAGGACATGAGTTCAATCCCCAGAACCTATGTAAAATAAGTTCCAGTGCTAGAGAGGCAGACACATGGGCCTCAATGGTTAGCCAGCATGGACTAATTGTCAAAGTCGAAGATCAAAGACAGACGGAAACCTGAGGGACTACATTTGAGGCTGACCTCTGGCCTCCATACAGATATGTACCCTTCCTACATACACATGAATCTGCACACACATGTACATGTGCCTCTGCTTATATGAACATGCATATGCATACACACTTGAAAGCGAAAAAGACAGACGACCGAGGATGTCCATTCACATTTCTCTTTTTCAGCCAAAGCTTTATTTCACAAGTGTCTTGACATTGAGCACAATCCAAAATAAAGAGGCTGAAGTCACACAGCTAAGAAAGACATCATGCCCCAGGGAACTGAACTAGAATATTTCATTTCTCAGCCCAGTCCTGTGAAGTTGGCCTGTCAAAAGCAACACTGAAAATAAAAGTCCTGACACGCCCAGATGATGTAATTGGCAATTAAGAAGAAAAAATATAGAAAAGCATTTTCTACAATGGTTTAACAATTCCCATCTCACTATGACAGAATCACTAGGCTCCCAGCCTGCCTGTAGTCTGATGGAGACCTTCCTCTTTTGAAGAATGACCACGAGTAATCACAGGTCTTGCTTTCCCTACATATGCCAGGCATGCTTCTCCTGCCCCGAGCCCTGTCTGGCTTTCTCACAAAGCACATTTATTTTCAGCAGTAGAAGAAATTTACAGTCTTTCAGACACAGAGCTGTTTTTGGCCAGGGGCTTTTAGTGGACCATCAAGAACTAAAATACCTCCTTGTCCCCTTCTACTATAATCTTGGACTTTCAATCACTTGGCCCCAGACCTGGAAGACTTCAGCTTGGCAGGAGCAGGGACTTCAAACGATGTTTATGGTCGCCAAATAATGAGGCTATTTGAGAAACTGCAGGAATAGAGTTTATAGGAGCTGTTTCTACCATGTGTTTGATAATATGTTCAAATTTCTAGAGAAAACAAAGAACCATTGTATCTTGAAAGTGTTGGGGGTGGTGGCCCTGTGAGAGAAAATATCTGTTCTTACTGGTGAGAGGCAAATGGTTGTTATTGTTGCCCTGTAACTGTTTCCAAAAGCCTGAGGGTGTAGAATTCTGGGGACAGCATCATTCTGGATGAAGAGACAGCAGAATGGTCATCTGAAGAAAGCTAGCCATGGCCAACAGAGTTGAAGGGGATCATCAGTTTTATAACAGAAGTGCAAACAGGTTTATTTTCTAATTATGTTTATTTCTGTCTGTCTGTCTGTCTCTCTTTGTGTATGTGTGTGGTGTATAGTCTGTGTGTATGGTGTGTAGTCTGTGTGTGTATTGAGGGCCATCTGGAGTATTAGCTGCAGAAGTCAGTTTTCTTTAAATCAGGGATTGAACCCAGGTTACCAGGTTATCAGGCTTAGTGGCAAGCTCCTTTAGCCCTCTCAACAGCCCAACCAACAAAAATTTAACTGGAGTAAATCATTGGTTATTGACCTTTTGTATCCACATGTCTGTCAGTTTATGTTTTCTCACAGTAGAACTGGCTAAAAATAAATGCCCTCTACTATTCTTTCCTTAGAGTGTTCTGTTTTTATTGTTGCTTAGTTGCCTTGTTGCTTGTATTTGTTGTTGCTATGGTGAGGAAAAAGTGTAGCCTGGGCATTACTCCTAATGGATGTCAAGTCAGCACCAGGAAATAGCATCAGCTGTAGGAATGAGAAAAGGTAGATTCTGCAAGTTGGCAAGAGTTAAAGGACTTCTTCATTCATTAAGAACCATTTATTATGTTTCTGAGACCATTTCTAATTCTAATAATTCATTATGTCAAGAATATTGAAAAGAAGTGCACAAAATTAAGTAATGAAGGGAAAGATTGTAAGTTGGTTAGAAAATATGTTTAGCTGAATATTAGATATGCAAAATAGCAGTGGCCTTCACAGGGGGCTAGTTTCTCTACATTAATTAATACACATGAAAGCCATCAAAAAGTGATATGGTATTCTACCAGAGACAAGTTACCTTACTCATTCACAGGGTTTCACACTCAGATATATAATCCACAATAGTAGTATAGAGTTCAGGTCAGTGTTTCTCAACATGTGGGTTGTGACTCCTCTGGGGTCACATATTAGATGTCCTGTACATCAGATATTTACATTATGATTAATAATAGTAACATAAGTACATTTATGAAGTATCCACATAATAATTTTATGGTTGGAGGTCACCACAACATGAGAAACTTCATTGAGGGGTCACAACAGTAGGAACATTGAGAACCATTGGTTTAGGTAATAGGAGGAAGAAACAGTTCTCCTCTGAAGCACTGACCAGAGGCTTATATACACTACTTTGTCTTATCTAAGTGAGGTGTGTGTGTGTGTGACTATCACAAAAGACTTAAGATTATTAATTCATAAAGAGAAAATGTAGGTTCATAGTTTGAGAGGGTCCAATGTGCGTTTCTGTGGTCCCTCTGCTTTGAGCTGTGGTAAGGTAACATAATATAACCACACAATGATACATCAGTTTTGGTCATCTCTTTACCCGAATGAAAAAGAGGGGAAAAGAGTTATCTTGTCCTACATTCATCTTCAAGGAAACTTTTCTGTTGCTACAATCAAAAATTCCTGATGGAAAGCACCTCAGGGGACAGAGAGGTTTGTTTCATCTTACAATCACAGGTTTCAGTCCATCATATTAGAGAAATCAAGGCAGAAATTTTAAATGTCTAGTCACCTCAGATTAATAGTCAAGAGTAGAGGAGACATGAATGTGTGTATACTAACTTGCTTGTGTTTTGGACAGATTCTCTGCTCATATAGTTTGGGACACATGCCTAGGGAATGGTGTTACCCATAATAGACTGGAGCTCCACACATTAATTACTTTAATTAGGACAAACCCCCATAGACATACCTGAAGACCAATCCAATGGAAACAATCCACTATTGAGACTCTCTTCCCACCTGTGTGTTGTAAAATGTTTCCCCGAGCCCTTTTGGGCCCGGATGTTTGGAACCTGACCCTCGGCGGAGGTTTGGAACCTGGTCTGCGGCGGTTTTCGTCCCCCAAAGAAATGAATCTAACACTTATATACTTCATACTGTTTGGCCCATATCTCAAGCACGATACTAGCTAGCTCTTTCATCTTAATTCAACCCATTTCCATTAATCTTCCCACCACGTGGCTAGGCCCGTGGCTCACCTGTGCCTCTACATGTTCCTCCTTCAGGGTTCAGATGGTGACTGACTAACTTCACCTTTCTACCTGCCTGCCTCTGATTCTCCACCCACTTCTATGGTGCTGTGCATAGGTCAAAACAGTCCTTTATTTACAGCATACAGAGAGCATTTCCACCACACCTGTGGGTGGTGAAAGTTTGCAGTTAAAGATAATTATCATGGAAAAGCTATACAACCGTTTTTCTCTTACATGCCCGTGCACTGCTAGTCCAGAGACTAGAGGAAGAATGACTTCATGGTTTGAAGTCCCTGCTTCTGCCAAGCTGAAGTCTTCCAAGTCTGGGGCCAAGTGACTGAAAGTTCAAGATTATAGTAGAAGTGGACAAGGAAGTATGTTAGTTCTTGATAGTCCACTAAAACCCCCTGGCCAAAAACAGTTTTCTGTCTGAAAGACAGTAAAGTTGGGAAAGTGGAGCATAAGGCTTTGGAAACCACTCAGTTTGGACAGAAGAGAAGCTTGTGCAGAAGTGTAGAACATTTCTACTGATGGAAAGATTAATATATTCAGAAGAAGCCATGCAGGATGATAGGAAAGATATGATAGCTAGAATAATCAAGAATTGATGTGGCCAAGGAGTGGGCCATCTCTCTGTGAGTTATTAAGGAAGCTCCAGAGCTTCACTGCAGCACAGTGAAGGCTAGTGACATAGTTCTTGACTGACCATCAGAATAAGATGGTAAGATGCTGCTGCTGAAGACAAACCCCACTTTTGTTTAGGATTCAGAAAAATGAAGCTGCGTCTTACATGAAATTTTCCTCATTGTTGTCATGGTACCAGAAGGTGCTACATGGCTTCTAGAGAAAAAGTAATGTTATTACCCAGCAGAGAATTTCTCATGCTATAATACCAACTGGGCAGCCAAGATGTGTCCAGTGGTACAATCATGGCACAAAATTTTAAGGAGTAATCAATTATTCGGTATTAGGTTTGAGGTGCAGCCTATTCCATAGAAGGTAATTTATACCTAACACTGTAAATCTGATCAAAATCTCAAAGCTAAGAAGGTCACAGGACATACAGGAGAAGGTTATACTAATATATTGCTAAATGGAGATGTTGCCAAACTAACTTCTGAACATTTATGTCTATACACATAGCTGTAGTTCTATTCTCAGCCTTTGATAGAGAATATTTGATGTGGGGCATCTTTGTGTATGCTGTAAACACCACTAGATAATAAAGAAATTGTTTTGGCCTATGGCAGAGCAGCTTAGAAGCAGGTGGGAAATGCAAGCATAGATACATGGGAAGGAGGGTAGAGTTAAGAGAGATGCAATCTAGCTGTACAAGAAGCAATATATAATGGAGTACAGGTAAGTCATGAGCCACATGGCAAGACAAATTCATAGAAATCACTTGAGTTAAGATGTGAGAGATAGCTAGCAATAAGCCTGAGTCATAGACCAAACAGTATGTAATTAATATAAGCCTTTCTGCAATTATTTGGGGCCAAGTGGGGTTGTAAGGTTGCACGGTTGAACCTTGGGCTAGGCCAGTCTGCAGGCAGGAGAGATTCATTTGAATGGCAGTCTTATTCTTGGGTCAGATGTGTCGGAAATTTCATACAACAAAACTGGAATGGTCAGTAATTATTGCAGAGACTCATAACTGTTATAAGTAATGAAACTGAATGACTATTGAGTTTTCCAACCTAAATGGGACATCTGTATCAATGTCTCTCATCAATAAAGGCTCTAAGAACATTGTGGACCAGAAGAAATGTGAAATGTTATCTTCTGAATGTGATATGGCACTGCAGAAGAGAACAGGAAACAGGGAGAAGCCATGTTGGAGATGTCGGAGGGAAAGAAATGCTGAAGATACATACAATTAAGACATAGTATTTATTTGCATGAGATTGTCAAAGAATAAATAAATATTCTCTATTTAAAAAGCCAACTCTATCCATCCAAGATTCAAATATATAAGATGTAAATTCATCTGGAGAAACTCAGGATCTCTTTGAGTCTGCTACGAGGCTCAGCTCTCATTGGACTATTATATTATTTTAGCATGGTCACTTGATCATTACATATACTGAAACTGAAATGATACAAAGATTAGCAAAACATGCACACTCATGAAATAGTCCATGCTTTTGTCCTTATGGACAAAAGCCAAAGTCTAGGAAGAGACCTCAGGACATTTGATAAGCCAAGAGCTTGAGACATCAGCCTAAGAAAGTCATCAACAATGAGCATAGCCAGCCCAAGGAAAGGATACATTGTTGCAAACACTTAGGCAGCACTGCCTTAGTCTGGTGGAGTTATTGAGTCATTATGTAACCTGGCTACCACACAGGGAGCTATAGCATTTTACATTTAGTTGCGTTTATGATTTCAGTCTTTGGTCCCATCCCTCCTTTCTATGCTCATTCCCTTTTAGAATGGGAACATGTGTGTACCATGTTTCTTCAGCATGTGATAAAATCATGTTATTTTATCCTTGATTTCACAGGAACTCAAAGGCAACAGTTACCTTAAATTCCAGCTGTGATTTTAACCAGATCTGGGGGTGAACTAAATGCAATACATATCATCAGGTTTAAAGCTGTGGTCTTCTGGAGAATAAGGTTTTGGTCTAAACTTTAGCGAAACTTTCAGAAAGTGATCCATTCATGAGGAATATGTCTTCATCAGTGGGTCAATTCATTCATCTATTCATATATTGATACCATTTTAGTAAGTAACAAATACTAAGATACGGGGCTGATTGAATAAAGCAGATCATTAATAGCATGACTTTGAAAGATTCGTTTTGAATCCAAATTTCTCCCATCAACATTCTACTTTTATTTCTTTTTTTTTCTAAGTTATACTGCTGTGAGACAAAACAGATTCTTGTTGGTTGTAAAAATTCATATTTACAACAGTTGATGCATTCTAGAATCTTCTACCTGAGGTACCACACATAGCACAAGGTAGAGTGCCTCTGAATAGAAAGCCTGATACAGACAAGGTGCTCAGAACTCACATTTTATCATTCAGTGCTTTGAAGTCAAAATCATTTCCTGGGAGTTTCCGCAGTAAAGAGACTTCAGAATGAATGTTTTGGGTAAGATAGAGACATTCCAGTTCTTGTCTGTTATTGCTGTGTATGGAGACCTTGAGACAGTTGTAGAGGCTTGGGACCAGAATGTCAATCACCAGCTCTTTATCAGAAAAGACTGTGGTCCTTTCATGTCCCTTCAGCCTGTGTCCTACCTTTCTTCTTGGGGCAGAAAGCAGTTGGCACAAATAAATATCCATGTATCTCATAAACTGTGTCAAATTCTTTTTTTTTTTCCAGTGGCAGACTGATGGATATGACTGACCTTGAAAGAACTGTAAAGCCAAAATTCCCTTCAAGAATTCAGTCTCTGGGGTCAGCATGACCTCTGCTTAGTTCTAGCGACAGTATCATATTGCTATCCCCATGTGGTCCTTATGCACATCCCTGTATCTTTTTCTTTTCCCTAGCGACACGCACATCATGACTTAGTTGCCATGATGGGTTCTCTGAGAACAGAGAGATTTTACTATCGGTTGCTAAGTTGACAATTGCTTGTGTTTTCATCCCAGGTGACTATAAACAGTCAACTGTTTATAACATGTGCTATTGCTTCAAAATTCATTCTCAATCCTCCTTGCTATGCTTTAAATTCTTACCTTACCTTTGTTACACAATATTCTGGGCTAACACACCAAAACAAAGCTCTGAAAGGCTACAGATCTGCTGAGTAGAAAAGAAAGCTCAAGAATGGGCACTTATAAGTAAATAGTTCAATATTAGAAGACAATTCAAATTTTACCACACTTGATAACTGTATTCTTCAAGATGTGAACTTCAGGAGTTTGGGAGCTCATGATACAAATAGACAAGAAAAGAGAAAAAAATGCACTATTAATCTACCATCTTTGTGTCAACATTCAACTGGGAAATCTCTTCTACATGATATGAAATATGAAATATAAAATATTATTTCCAGACACTGGGGGGCTGAATGTACACTGAGATATATCCTTCAGCATTTATATGGAGGGGTCATCCTCAGACTCAAAACCTTTCCAGTGCTTCTCTCCACTAACTCTAAAAAATGCAGACTCTCCAGAAATTCTACTGAGATAATTTCCCTAAAATGCACATTGAATCACAAACATGGAGGGAAAAAATGTTCATGCTTAGAATAAGAAAAGCCTTGTTTCCTCTCATGATCCAATCCCTAGAAGAGCCAACAGATGGGTGGCCTAGGTGAGTGCTAGGAAAAGCTAATTATCCTGACAGTCATGTCTAGTCCTGACGATTTTGTCCCAGCCCTGTGCTAAAACAATTACCTTAGTGAGCATTTCAGATCCTCCCATAGCTTATTTAGCTAATTATTGTGTGATGATTTTCTGTATCTATAGAGTCAAGGAATGAATTGGTGCTATTAGAGGAAATTGCTCCCTACCTGCATCAGCTTGCCCACCCTACAGGGCTAGAGCAGATATTAACACACTGACTTTTCTCACTCCCTTTTATTCAAAGCACAGACTTTATATTTGTAAAGTTCTTTGTTATTATTTCAATCAGAAATAGTAATAGGTTGGTGTCATCAGTGGCTATCTTAACAGCATAGAGCACTTTCCTTTCAAAGGAAGTCAATTACCCTCCTAAGTAATACTATATTACAGACATACACATGAGCATGCACTCATGTGTGTGTGCATGTGTTGTTTTGTTAAGTAGGTATCCTAATATTGGGGTAGGTAGTGGAGATGATGGACAATGAATAAAATAAATGTGTTCTTTGAAAATTTTTGAAATTGCATTATGTACAATAAAATTCATTCTCTCCACATTCCCAAACCATGGCCAATTTGCTGTTCTAATCACTTTTTATTCATTTCTTTACACATCACACTTCAGGAACCGTTAACATGAAATGTAAGTGTAGGGATAAATACCCTTATCTTAGTCCAATTGTGTCTATTTTCTTGCCACTTCCAGGTAAGTGGGAATTATCTGCTTTATATTTAGTAGTCTCAGTTGCAGGAAGGATCTTGTGCAGTAACAATATTTCTGTCCTCACTGTGATTGTACGATGAATATTTACACCCGTTCTTTTCCATCCTGGAGATCCAACAGAGATCTCATTTCACTCTTTCATTTTGGTCTTGTTCTTTGTTGTTAATTCTTTTCCAAGGAAATGTTCACTATGAATTTATTGCTTCTCAGTTGACCATGGCCAACATCAATCTTTTTACTCTTTCTATGTATCAGATGCTCATTTCTAATCAAGTTAGACTCCAGACTTATGCTGGATATTTTTAAATTATTAACTTGATACAACCTGAAGTCTCCCGGGGAAAGTGGAGGTATATCTCAGTTGTGGTGTTTCTTTTGTTAGGAGGGGGGCAGCTTACTATGGGTGCCACTATTCCCTATATAGTTTTGTCTTGGATGTATATGAAATCGAGTTGAGCAAGAAGAGATAGGGATAGGGCAGGAGAGGAAGAAGGGGAGGGAAAGGGAGAGAGAGAGAGAGAGAGAGAGAGAGAGAGAGAGAGAGAGAGAGAGAGAACAAACAAAGCAGTGACATTCCTTTGTGACTTCTGCCTGAGTCTCTTCCCTGACTTCCCTAAATTCTGGACTGTGTCTTTGAAGAATAAAATAAAATAAATCCTTTCCTCTTACATTTTTTTTTGTCAGAGGGGTTTATCACAGCAATGGAAAAGCAAACTAGAGAGAAATGTATCTGTTTATCATTAGTCCTTGTGTTTTGATACAATATGTTGAATTTTTCACTTTAATAAGTAATTCTTGTTTTCCTGCATCTAACTTGTTGATTTGTATTTTAAGAGGTATCTTTATTTAGTCTTCATATTTTTATCTTATTCATCTATCATCACCCCCCTGCCATTCCTTCTAACTTGTCCCCTCCCTCCTTCATGGCCTCCTTTATTTATCATTATAACCTACTAATTACTGCTAACTGGTAATACCCATAACAGATCATTATGGGGCACCTTCTAGTGATTGACCTGCATAAGACCTGCTCAAGAACAACTCTGACATCCATAAAGGAGAGTCAGGAACCTACACTTGGTGAAGGAGCTGTCACAGTTGATGGGAGGGAAGGTCACTCTTCTTTGGAGATAAGGTACAATTGATTTTTCTTTGAGAGCAAGTAAAATTCTCTATATTTTTGTTCTTTCTGTATAAGTACCGCACGCTCTTCGATTGCACCACTGGAGCTCCTATTTTTGTTCTTTCTGGACTCAACATCATAAACTTCCTCATGATTTTACTAAATTAAGCTCCTAGTATGATATTCATTTATATACATAGGTGTGTACATAACCACAGTATAGTGACTAAAACTTGGTACAGGAAAATAGCCTTGTCTGACACATAATGATGGTCTATGGATAATTGCTGAATATTTTAATGCCTAGTACATATTGCTTATTCAATGAATACATGCTAAATATAGGATGAGTGAATAAATGATTTAATGATAAAGGGTTTTATGATTAAATATTGTTCAGAAAGAAATAATGACATGAAAAAGGAGAGATGAGATTGATAGTTTCTCATTTAGAAGCCCATTTTGTCTTTTTGTCAAAAGTTTGGCCCACACTGGCTTCCTGTTGGCGCTATTACATTGTACAGCTGGAGTTACAAATACACTCTTAGCTTCTAAGATAGGCTAGGTTGGGTCATGAAACTTCCATGACAAGTCCTCCAGCAATGACAATAGAATCTGTTTCACTTTTAAACTCACAGGATATCATGCCTTGCTCTCAAACTCTGTCCTAAAGATATTTTCCCTTATGACCTGGAAGTATTCAATGTCTAGACCTAGGAAGACAAAACAACAAAATAAAAGGGCTTTCTCCTTGTAATTGCTGAGCTTGGTTGTGGGCCTGATGAGGTTTAGAACCACTGTGTAAATAACCCTCTGGACATGTCTGTGCATTATTTCTAGATTAGGTTATCTTGAGTAGAGGAAGAGTAACCATAAACTTGAGTGCCACTGTTCCATGGGCTGGGATCCTGGACTGAACAGAAAAGAGAAGCAACTGAGCAGCAGTCTTTATCTCTCTATGCCTGACTATAGCTACAATGCAATCAGCCACCTGATGCCATGCCTCCCCTGCCATGATGGATGATACCCATGAACCTTGCAGAAGCTCTTCCATCCCAAAGTTGCTTTTGATATTTGTCATAGCATTAAGATCAGTAATGGGCTAAAAGATGTTCCAGCAATTAAAAGCTCTGAATGTTCTTTCAAAAAAATTATGGAATTTCTATCACCCTTTCAACTTCTGTATCTCAACTTCAGAGGATCTGACATGATCTTCTGGCCTCCATGGTCATTGTATACACACGGTACATAGACATACATGTAGACAAAACACTCATATGCATTAAATAAAACAAATACACAAGTAAATCTCAATAAAAACAAGACAAGTAGAAATTAGGGAGATGTATCAATAATTAATAAACCTTTTGTTTTGGGTGGTTTGATTAAGACTGGCCTCCATAGCTCATATATTTTAGTGTTTAGTCACTAGGGAGTGACACTATTTGATCGGGATGTAGCTAGCTCTCATCTAGCACCCCAGTACCTGCCTGCATGCTTCTGTTTTTCTACCATGATAATAATTGGCCAAGCCTCTGAAACTGTAAGCACCCCCAATTAAATGCTTTCTTTTATAAGAGTTGCCTTGGTCATGGTGTCTCTTCACAGCAATAGAACCCTGACTAGGACAATGTTCTTACAATAGACAAGATTTTGGTTCCCAGAACCCATGTTGAATATCTCACAATTGCCTGTAACTCCAGCTCCAGGGGCCCTGAAGCACTCTTCTGACCTATGCAGGCACCCATACTCATGTGAACACACACACATATAGATAGATGCCTATGCAAAACTAAAATAAATGTTTAAAAAAATAGATGAGTAGTAAGTTCCATTATCCATTCTGACTTTTTCCTCCTAAGTTCCTGGAAGTAGAAATTATTCTGTCTACATGAGCCTCAACACCTCTGACTTACAGGGTCCCTTGTGCTCTTAAAAAAGCAGAAATAGCCAGATGAAAATATATTCACCCCTCATCCAGAAGTGGAAAATAACTGCTCTAGAGACTCTCACTGAGCATAAGCCGTTTAAAGGAATGGAGAGATAATCAATATTTTATGCCTTCTTCCACACCTCCTATTATTTATTTTTGATTTAGAACTAAAATTTTTGTCTGAGAATCCTCACCTGCTGTGATGCCTCTACTTGACTCACAGTTTTGGTTCCCTCCTTACTAAGCACTCCTGCTTTTTAAAGCTTCTCCATCTCTACCTCTTGTTCCTTTTTTAAGTTATGTGTATATATATGTATGTATTTGTGTGTGTTTGTATACATATGTGTGTATGCATTATGTAGGTTATATAGATTCTATATAATTTATGCATGTATATATAATACACATCACTTGTATACACATATATGTGTATGCATATGTATTATATGTGCCATGTACATACATTATATTTTGTGTGTGTATATACACATATATTAAATAAGAGTGTGTACACATATATAAAATGTTTTTTGAAAGGAATAAGTATGAAAGTTCCATGAGAAACCCATAAACACTGACCATCCAAGAGTGTTTGTTACTTTCCAGTTTACTCTTTTATGCTATGAGTGAACTGTGTTGTTTAGTTTGTTTGTATTGTTGCCATAATTTATTTTTAAATTCCTTTAGCTACATTTTGGCAATTCTAGGTCTCTGTTCTGGGTGTTGTGGATGGCTGCAGCCCAAGGTCATCTGGCTGCAGCCCAAGGTCATCAGACAAAAAGGATCACCAAACTGATACATCCAACCTGCAGTGTGCCAGCTTGTCCTCAAGTGCCAGCACATCGACAATAAATATTTGTTGATGGCAAGGGTCTTTCTAAGAAGAAAAGTGGAAAGAGAAGCCTGAGGAAGGGCTGACATAAGTGATTGGAGAAAAAAGAGAGTATGCAGCAGAAAGCTAAGGGGCGAGGTGGGGATAAAGGACTCTGCAATGTGGCAAACACAAGAGGGAGAATGCTCAGCCCTTCCTGGAAGCAAGGACAGGGTCTCACTGGTTTTCAGCCTCACTAATTTCTCCATTTGTGATGCTTCTATTTCCTTGTCATTTGTAGCCTAAAGACATCTCTAAAAACTGATTCTCCCACAGCAAGGCTGTTATGGGTGCTGAACAATTCATCTTTGAATGAATAAATAAATAAGTAATAAAAATAAATAAAACAGAATAGGAAATAAATATATCATGCACATTTGTATGCAAGTATTATGGATAGGAAATGTAGCCCAAAGTTTATTTGACTTCTACAGTTTCCAAACTTGATTTATTAAAAACAAAACATAAATATTTTCCTAAATTAATGTATTTTTTTAATTTTAAGGGAAAGAGCCTAATAGTCTTGTATCAGTCTTTTAAATTGGATGATATCCAAAGCTGGAAAAACCTCAGATATTTATGTAGAAACTTCAAAACTAATAAAAGGAATTTAAATTATTCAGTTTTCATAAATGAATAGACATTGCCAAGCCAGTCTTAAATCTAGCTGCAGGAAATAAGATGTGTCTCCTATAAAACCATATATTTCATATTTGTAAGCCAGAGAATGTTAGACTCAAAATATTTTAAAAGCAAATTAAGATATCACATCTAGTTATCCCCTCTGCTTGCTAGGAAACTGGCTATGAGACAGACATATCAGAATTTAATTTTATTCTTGGGGCTGGAGCCATGGCTCAGTGGTTAAGAGCTTATGATGTTCTTTCAGAGAGGACTAGAGTTTGGTTCACAGAACCCACAAGGGACATCTCAGAACTGCCTGTCCTCCAGCTATAGGCTTTCTGATGCCCTCTTTTGGCTTTCTCAAGTACCTGTTTATGTGTGCTGCATGAATGTGACAATTCTCCACACTCTCAACCTTATTCCTTTGAAATAAGAACCTATAGTTCACTGAACCTGTAACTCATTAAATCTATAGTTAACTTTGGACTAGCTGGCCATAGGGCCTCTGGGAACTTCCTTTCTCTGCTTCCCAGCACTGGGATTACAGGGTATCCCTGGCTTCTTATGTGGATCCTACAATCCTAATCCCTGGTTCCTATTCTTCCATAGTAGCCACTTCATGAAGTCATTTCCTAGACTGTTTTTCAGGCATATACATGTTAAGAAATTTTGTAATTCCCTCCATATACTTAAAGGACTACTGACATTGCTTATTATTAGTTTATTACAAATTTCTTATTACACCTTCAATATCTATATTGTAACATAAATATCTATTAATATTATTAATATAAAATTTACTAATATCACATGGTGACATACTTATATTCATATATGTATGTGACATGTAATAAGTAATATATATGACAGCTATATTTATAAGGGTTTAAGAATATTCTGTTCCCCAAATATGCTATTGTCAGTTTTAATTCACTTCATAAACAGAAGGTTCAAGATCTCTTATACTGTGTCTTCAAAGCAGATGAAGTCCCCATGTGGGAGATGAAGCTCCACATCACAGAGAAAGCAATATTCTTATCATCAAGGATGGGAGAGTAAACCCAAGAGAAATCAACTTGAATAATCTGTGCAAATGAGGCCTTACCATATCAGTCACATCTCCATTCAACTGAAGTACCCCATTCAATCTCACTTCACAGTCTAGGGAAATTTAGTATGTGTCATACTACAGAAGGATCTCAACATCTTCATTTCCTTCAGATGTGTAAGACTTATGAAAATAAATTGTAATATATATGTATGTTTTTTCTTGTTAATTTCTCATATTAATTTAAGTCAGGTTTATCATAACATAGGGGGAAATATTTTCTTCAGTGCTGTAGTGACTAGTTAGAAAAGATAACCAGAATCCTGTGAATGACCCTTCCCCATGCTTCCAAAAGTAGCATAAATGAAATCCATGAGATTTGTTTGTTTTTTTTTTTAAAAAAAAAAAGGGAAAAGAAGGAATTAAAAAATCATGAAAATAATATAAAAAGCATATAAGAAAATGACTGGGGAAAGAAATCACCAGCAATGGGAGAGGGGACAAGACAGGTGATATGACTCTCCCAGAGGTCTTATTTCCGGTAGTACAGTTTGTTCACCAGCCGGATCAGGTGATTACTGCAGATCCCGACATGCCCAAGTTATCCCCTTACAAGACCAACAGGTATAATCTGCGCCATGTGGCTGACCTACCAGCCCAGCCAAGGAAGTGTAGCTTCCACCCTACAGCAAAGAAATGTCTCTATGGAGCAAATGGAGACTACCACAGAGAAGCACAACTGGTAAAACAAAGAAAGTATCTGACGGTGTAGACGTCTGCAACGCAAACCTGTACACTCAAAGGTCAGAGAACACTGTGGAAAAGGGATACAGAGATCACAAGGGCCAGAGAACCAGGAAGTCTGTGAGACAGTGTCTTCTAGACAAGCCAAAGAAGCTGTACCTATACTCTCACCAGTATGCTTGTCTGGACAAGACCAGTACACAGTACTGGATGGAAGGTAACAGTAGAGACAATGCCAGCATGGATGGATGAAATCTTACAAGGCCCCACCTCTCGATGAAGAGCTACAGGAAATCAGTGGCATCCAACAAGAGAAAAATCAATCTTTCCCCACAGATGAGCCTTCTAATTGTTTATGTTCTCTCAAGTGGTCACCTTTACAAACATAAACAAACATAAGCAGCTCCAAATAGGCTAGTAGGTCCTCTCTCTCTCTTTCTCCCTCTCTCTCTTTCTCTCTCTGTCTCTCTCCCCTCTCTTTCTCTGTGTACAATAGTAATTACAGAAAAATGAATCATATCTTTGAAAGAGAATCAGGGAGGGAGGCATGGGAGAAATTGGAAGGTAGAAACAATGTAAAAATAATGTAAATATTCATTTGTGAAATTCTCAAAATATTTAAATAAAAAGCAAAGAAATGTGGATGAATACAAAAAAAACACATTATGTCCACTTATGAAAATGTCATAAAGAAACTCATTACTATGTATAATTAATGTAAGTTGAGATAAAACATTTAAAAAATCTTCTAAGAGGAGAGTGATAAAAATTTTGTTCCTTTCTCTGTTTTTCTCTATCCTCTTTCTGTACTTTCTTCTACAAATCTGTTCTACTCACAGAACCTCTACATCCTATTATACAGCTGCCATACTAAGGTTAGAATATTGTTCAAAACCATGTGTAGTTAGGACATCTATGTAAGTCTGCACCAACACTGCTTTAGGTACACAACAGTTCTAGGAAGGAAGTAGCTACAATTACTTAAAAAAGCATCTTTTATTCTAAACAACTTTCTCATATAAATTTAAAGCATAAAATAAAATAATATGGAAAAAGAAAAAAAAAGAAGCTAAATATCACCCTATTCGTTGTCATTCTGTTTGTTGTGATAAAACAGTCTTATAAAGAAGAAGTTGGAGAAGGGGTTTGTCTGGGGTTCACTTCAAGGCTCCAGTACATCTTGTAGGGAAGTTGGAACAGGAAGTCAAGGCAGACTTGAAGCAGGAACCATGGAGGGGCTGGTTCTCTGTCTCACTCACAGGCTGGTGCTTAACTAGCTTTCCCATATAGCTCAAGAGCGTATGGTGAGAGATGGTGTTGCTGGGTCCTCCTATACCAACTGACAATCAAGGCATTGGGCACAAGTCAATGGGATTAAGGCAACTCCTCAGTTAAGGTTCTGAGAAATGACTATAGGCTGTGTCATGCTCACAGATAAAGCCCAGGAAGATCAACATGATATAGTATCATATGTAAACATATATACTACTCTATAATTAAAATATGTCCTATGAAAATTGCACTGTTTGGAAAAATATAAACCTTTGAAACAATAAATAAAATTTCTCTAAAGAAACTCAGAATGCAAAAACAGAGAAGTGACAGTAGATCTCTGTGAGTACATCTGAGTTACTTCTGTCCTTAGGGGTCACGAGGAACAGACCTGAGTCATTGGTGAGTGGCAGGAAACAGTAAAATGAAAGACAGCTCTGACATTTTTAACAATGGCAAAATAAAATTTACTAAAAGCACTAGATCCTTTGTTGACAACATCAAGGAAATGGAATTCTAATTACATAACAGACTTCTCGCTTCTTCTAAAGTATAACATTTAACGGCTTAAGGGGTAACTATAAAAAGTCTTAGGAAGTTATCACTCAGTTGACAATTCAAAGTATTTATAGTGCAATTTTGTACAGTTCATGTATCTATTTTTTCAACAAATTTATTGTGCCTATAAATATCCAAACCTACTTGTATTAGAGCAAGCAAGACAATTCCTGGATATTTAGATCAAGCATGTACCAACAATAGCAGATTTCAGATCTCAGACATCTTCCATTGTATAAAATTTTAACTAGACAAAATACAAAAAAAATAAATGTATATATCTTTAAATTTTTATGCATAATTAATTTGCTAGGGTAAAATGGTTTTTTAAAGATTTATCTATATTTTCTGAGTTTGCCTGCAGCCTGAATGAATGTAGGTGTACCAGGAGCATGCAATAGCTGAGGAGGCCAGAAGATGGTAGCAGATCCTCTAGAACTGGAGCTACAGATAGTTGTGAGGTGCCATGTTCAGTGCTCAGAACTGAACCCAGGATCTCTTCAGCAGCAACAAGTGCTCTTGATCTCTTCAATCCAGGAATATGACATATTTGAATACTATCAAAATAAAACACCCTAAATGTTTTATTAGATGATTTTGAGAACAAAAAAGAAGGAAGGAAGGAAGAAAGAAAGAAAGAAAGAAAGAAAGAAAGAAAGAAAAAGAAAAACAGCAGAACAGCTTTCTGCTTCTCTGCCAACCTGTTTCATTCCTCATCAGTGGCTGCTGGGGGTTGAGTTTGGTTCTGTGGGTCCTGAACAGAAGCCCAGTCACTAAGCAGTATCCCAATCTTATTGACATTTGTTTTCAAATGTATGCATTTGTGTGTGTGTGTGTGTGTGTGTGTGTGTTGCTTGCATATTTGTCTGTGAACCATGTGCTCACTTGGTGCTACTAGGTGTCAGAAGAGTAAGACTCTTGGTATCTGAAATTACAGGGACCGTGAGCCACAGTGTTGGTGCTGAGACCTGAATCCAGTACTCTGAAAGAATCCCCAAGCACTCATAATGGCTGAACCATTTCTCTAGCATCCTTAGTCCTTTTTAAAAATGCGATTTAAATTAAAACACTTTGTAATTGAAAAGAGCCACGTTTTTTTATTTGTTTTCAACTCCTTTCTCTTAAAAAATTTCATTCTTTAAATAAAAAGCAGCCAGTAGCTGCTGTTCTAAGTAAGGGCAGCCCCATGTTTGAAGTATCCTCAGATTATGCTTCTGTTCCTGTGGTACTACTGCAAGATATCAAAGCCCTAACCTCTAAGGTCCTCCAATCACACACTGATCCAATTAGCTAATTGGGAGTGTTAAAAACACTTTTAAGTAATTGAAGTCATAGCTTCTCTGCTGTTACTGTATTATATTTTTAATATATTTTCAGTGAGATTTATATTCATCAAAAAGAGTCAATTAAAGACAGACATGGCTTAGAGGATCATGCTGTCTTTCTGATTAGAAATCAATCAGAAATGACTTGAGATCTAAGTAAAATGAAGTAAACATAATTTAATGAGCTGTTGAGGCAGATAGAGAAAGGGAACTAGGAGAGAAGACCTGAGCTCTGACAGCTCCAGAGTGAGCAGTTCTGATGTGTCATACAGCAAGAGGAAGCCACCAGAGCAATGGTTGACATTGACCACAGCCCTTTGTCAACCTGAGATGGTTCCCATCCTAGCTGCAGATACACAAAATCTTTCTCCTGTGTATTCTTATATACATGCACATGTATACATATACATGCACACATACATATGTGTTCATGTGTACATATGTTAAAGATTAATATTTATTAAAGGATTATAGAAACACTCATTGATATAAAATGGACCTTAAGACAATTCTTGGAGAGTGAATTGTCCCACGACAGGCGGTTTAATCTGCCCCCGAGAAAGCAAGAACCAAACAGGAAGGGGAGTCTAGGATCCAGGGTCTTGAACAATTCTGGCCATGCCCCATCGGTGTCTGGATCATCAGAGCCTACTAAAGCTTCCTTAGATAACATCTGAATCTTTATCTTGAATAATAAGAATCTAATACTTGAATTTTTTTGTTGAGATATGAAATGATAGTAACTTTAACTATTTAGTCTTTAGCATCATTAAGACCTGAGAGGGAAAATACATTACCTGAAGGTTTGAAGTACAAGAGAATAGTTTCTAAGATTTAGGAGAGGACAACAGTCTGTTACCTGGACAGCCACTCATGGCTTTTTTGTAAAGTTGGATCATTTCTGGGGTCTCAAATGATTCTAGCCACACCTTATCAGGGTTCAAATCCTCAGAGGCTACTAAAGCTCCCTTAGATAACATCTGAATCCCACTACACATATGCACATATCTATCTCTGCTTAGTATCTGAAAATTATTAGGATAATCTGGAAGGCATTGTTAATCTTTCCTTTGTTTATTGTCTAGGTCCCTAGATATCATATAGACTCAGAATATCATGATGGTCACATCCACATGGGTATGTCAACATCTAACATTTTCCTCTGAACTCTGGCTTGCTCATCCAACTGCTCATTCAAATCTGCTCTGTGTTTTGGTGGATTCCTCAAGCTTCTATAGACCTCCATCCTGGTTTTGTGACTTTTCTTTTTCTGTAAACTTTCTACTCCTGCAGTCTCCATATTGTAATTGGTTAACTCTGCTAACCCAGTAATTTGCTACACAATTATGGCAACTTCTACTATTCATATTTTACAGTTTTCTCAGTACATTGATTATATACCTTAGATTATGTCTGTTGTCTCAGGGTCAATCAGCCTCATCCCTTTTACTCTGAAGAGGGTTTCTGGCTTAGGCTGTCAGATACAATGTCAAATAAAGTCATGTATGTGTATAAAATACACTCAGGGTCTGACTATATCTCATAAACACATTTCCATCATTTGAGCCTGTATGACTGTTGTCTACTGCTTCCCCCATTGACCTCAATGATCTTTATGTCACATCAGAAGTGATTACATTGATCTCCTGGAGTTCTCACCACAAATGACTACTCACTGGGTGATATGAAGTAATGGAAACCTATCCTCTACAGTTCCAGACTTTGAGAGTATAAAATCAATGTGTAGGTCAGGCCTTAGTATTATCTTTTTCGGCTTCCAGAGGTGACTTTCAGCCTTTGGTGTTGACTGGCCTGCAGATACCTTACTCTTTCTTTCAGAGTTTCTGTTTCCTAGTGCATAAGAACATGAGTCCGACAGAACCAGGACCCCTTCTTCTGTGGTTTTTTTTATTCGCTTGCCATCAGGCTAACAATGTTGTATATTTCTTTTAATACAAGTTATTGGGAATAGTGAAAAGGAAATTGATGTTACAGAGAGGTTATATACATTATCTAATATTTTTTTCTCTAAATGACTTGCCAGTCAGCAACAGAAGAGCAAACAAGCACACAGTCAGCAGTGGAGAAGCGTAAGAGATTCTGCCCTTACATACTGAGCAGCACATTACTTCAGGTTCCACATTATGGGTATCCCAACATGATGCAAATTAAAGATGATGGGAAAATAAATCATGGAGATGAAATAAAGGTAAAACAAGGGATAATCTACAAGACAATAACTCTCCACTTTTCAAAAATACCAAAGTTAAAAATAACAAAGATAGACCATCACATCAACCAGCAGTGAAAATGGCTGAACAGAACCAAAACCAAACCCAAGATACTATGTGGGCTCTGAGCCAGAAAGAAAACACTTCAGCATTAAGTCTATTAAGATTATTAAAACTGAAGTGAATTGTTGGTTATGCAATAATGTCATGTTCTGATTCAGCCTCCTGCTTGCATTACTGATGAAATGCTTCTTTTCATAGAAAATATCCAGTGGAAGAGCCAGGGGCACAGGGACAATACCTAGTAAGATAGAGTGGTAGAGCCAGGGGGACAAGATCTTACTTATTCCTAATGAGTTTGAGTCAAGAGTAAAGCAGGTAACTTACTCTTGATATTTTGTAATTTTATGTTTGAAACAATACAAAATAAGGTGAAATGATAACATTCAGCAAATTAATTTTGTCCTAGCTAACATAAAATTTCTCATCTGCTTTAAACACTTGCTAAAGAAGTAGACTGACTTTTCTGATACATTGTCTAATTGAATCCGTAGACAGTGCCGGTTATAAACTGCCCCAACTAATGAAGTAAATGGAGATAATTCAATAAATGAAGTGTTGATAGGAGGACATGCATGTTCTTGGGAAATCAAAATGGTGTCAGAAGCAAAAGTCTCTCTGAACTAACTAAGCACATCCTCAAGGGTACAGGTTTGTCCCTAGTTGGTAGCCGTTTGAGAAGGCATCCAAGTAGGATGCATGTGACAAACAGAAAACGGAAGCACTTTAGAGTGTCATTGTCTAAATGCCATGGTGGGTCTGAAAGGTAAGCATGGCAGGGTACCACCTTCTAACTGCCATGGATCTGCTCTCATGCTCAGTCACATCCCTCTTCTCTGATTTGACCTCCTCTTCCCACGTGGTGACTGGGAAGGAGCTAGTTGTTATTGTTGGTATTTTTCCCTTATTTGGGATGTTTCTGAGCTTACTAAGCCCAAATTCTTGCTTATTTATTAGGCTTGTGAGCTGGGCTATTGCAATTATATTATATTAGAGATGAAATATCTCCCACTATAAAAATAAACGAGATTTTTTTGGATCATTAATTTTACCAACCCAAATCCTAGGCCATGGTGGTGATGATGGTGGCAGCTGGTAGTGTGAATGCACAAGCTAAGAAGCTATTTGCAATTGATAGGCTGCCTGGAGAGGGGAAATCACTTTTCTTAGCTGTAGTGATACTTGCCTTATTAGCCATATTTTGAGGCAGGCCCAATGTTCAGAAGTCATTCACCATCACAAATTGGACTCCATCTTTTTTTGTGGTTTGTCTCACCTTTGGTTTTGGTTAATTGCTTTAAGAGAGAAAAAGAACATGAAATCCCACGGGTAAAGGGGTGGGGTCATGTGGCAGGGGTTGACAGAGGAGAGAGCATACGATTAAAATATAGTCTACAAAATTCTCAAAGAATAATTTGAAACAGAAAAATAATTAATGGAAACTATCTAAAAGAAAGATAGAGGCAGGATAACAGAAAGGAAAGTAGGGAGAAAGGGAGGAAGGAAGGAATGAGGGCAGGCAGGAAGGAAACCCCATCTCTGCATAGTTTGGGTCTGGGTTCTGTTTTTGTAAGGACAATTAGGTTTTACTTTGAGGGGCTGCTCATTTTCCATCTTTCCTAAGATGAGGAGCATACACACACACATACACACACACACACACACACACACACACACACAACACCTGAGTTAAATTGTAGCACACTTACTCCTCCAGCTCCCCCGTGCACACACACTCATGTACACACATGGTTAAATGTATGGGAATCTCCCTAGTGAGTGCCCTGAGCAGCAGCATGGTTGAATGAAGGAACACTGATCAGGGAATCTCATGAATTTTGTCCTAGGGGAACTGATGTACTTGCCTTCCATAGGCATCTGGAGCTTCTACAAACTGTATTTGCAGAAACGTTAGAACAGACTATTGAGAAATAGAGACTTGTGGAAAACAGAGGTGGACAAGGTTAAAATAAAAAAAGAGGCAGGACTTCCTGATGACATCACAAAGGCATCTGCTCTGCTCAGGACCTTTCAAAGAACAGGAGCTAACTTAGCCTTTGGTTGATGCAAGACTGTTCAAGATAGATTTATTAATTTTTCACCAAGAACTTTCCATCTGATACAAGCCTCCAAATAGAAACTAGCACCTGGGAGGACCCTGAATGGGAGGCTCAAAAGAACTCTTTATTTAACTGGGAGAGAGGAAGCAGCCGGCCTTCTATAAAATTTATGCACTAGAGCAACACGGCTGAGACTCAGGAAGTATGAGGAAGTGCGGTGGCAGGTACAGGCCTTTCCCATCTTATCCATAGCATTTGTCCAATACCTGCAAATAAATACAGACTGTCTGCCTTCAGTGAATAGTCTGCATATGACTGTGCAAAATAAATAACATTCATGAAATTTATCCTATTATGGGTAGTATGAAAAAATAATGATTATGGGGTTCATAATTACAGACATCAAAGAAAATCCTTGTGAAACTCTTTGGAGAAGCCTCGTGAATTGCAAATTTCCTTGATTGGGAAGAAAATATCTAGTGGGCATGGGCTAAGTGGCAGGTGATGGAAGCACCAGCACCTACACCACTAATGCCAAAGCCCAGATATTTTGCTTTGCCTAAGGCATTACTGACAGTTTCTTCTAGCACTCATAAAAATGTCCATTTTTCTGATTTTACTGAATAACACTCCAGGGACCCTCCTTTCTTTTCATTCTTAATCAAAAATATAAGCACAGCTCTAGTCTCTGGATCCAATGACACATTCTCAGTTCTGACTTCTAACACAGCTGAGAAAACTGTCCTTTTAAAATTGAACTATATAACTAGAAAGACTTGGTGCTGCCTCTGCTTGAGGTAGCAGCAGAAAAGAGTTCATGCAGGATGTTGCTGCCTTGAATGTCCCCCATGTACCTGGCCTGGCTTTTAATTGACTTATCAGACGGATGCAACAATAACTAATTTGAAAATACAAATATAAAAACTACATTTATTGGACATTAATAGAGAATTTGGAGGTTAATGGGACAGCAGGAGGTCATCAAGAACAGCATTGTCAGAGCGATTGTGACTGTGGTTCTCAAATGCCAGGAATACCAGGTAGTAGCAGGTGGATTCTATTTACATGGAGCGTTTTCTGGGTATCAGAGCATCACTAAGTTTGGACAGTTGCACAAACAGATGTGTTTCTTTGGCACCAGGTGCAGTGTTTCTAAGCTGTACATAAAAAATGCAGTGTGTTTCAGGAGATGATGTTTTTCTTGCCCACTTTGAAATGAGATGTTAGGCTGCCTTTCAAAAGGAGAGTCCCAGAGGAAGGATTCTGAATGAATAAACTATTTATTGGTCTGTCTACAGAAGCTGGAGCCAATCTAAAGAAGACATCAACGGTGATTGTATTTGAAGTCAGAAAGTAAGTCATGGGTTTGGTATTTCCATGACTGGAATTCCAGCATTCTGCTGTCACTGTGAGAGATAGAACAATGGTGAGGAATGTGGAGTCCCAAATAGCTAAGTGCCAGGGAATATGACAGCCTTCAGTTTAGTGGTGAGTTTTAAAAATTATGCTCATATTTCCATAACAATTTCTATAGTCTCATGACACTTGGAGACAAATAGGAATGGCATTACCTGCTCTCGGATGATGAGTAGAAAATAGATATAAAATGAACTAGAGTCAAAGACACAGTTGATTTTTCTTGACTTTACCATATATTTGTCCTTCTCAGTACAGCAGTCTGTCTGACAAAAGACAACATAAAGAATAGGACGGCCAAAAGTTTATGTTGCCTAAAACTTATTGTGAAAATATTGTGAGCACAGTATGCTGAAACATATATGTAATTCTAGCACTTGGGAGGCTGAGGAATGCTGATTTTGAAGCTATCATTGACTATATAGCAAGAATTTGCAGAGTTTTGTATGTTTGTTTCTTAAGTTTCCAGTATAAAATGACACAAAAATCCTTCATAAATATAATAATTCCTAAAGTAAAAAGGCATGAGATAAAGTAAAATAAAAATTAAATGAAGTTTTGTAATTAAAATGTTGTATCTTTGGGTTGTGAGTTTGCTCAGTGGGTAGAGCTCTTGTTTCAAAGTTAGTGAGCATTTAAAGACTAGAATTCATGCCCACAACATCCAGTGAACTCTGGGTGGGCATGAGAGCCCGCTATGATCCCAGTACATGAGAGGTGGAGACAGGATGTCATCAAGAAAGCTGTCTACGTAGATAAGCTAACTCTAGGAATTGCAGTTCAAATGTAAAATTTGCCTCAAGGGTGAGCATGAATTAGGAAGACACATGATATGAACCTTGTGCCTACATAAATGTGTGTGTGTGTGTATGTGTGCATGTGTGTGCACACACACACATAGACACACCAGCAGATGTCTATACAGGTGAATATCCTCATATATAAAATACATATGCATGCATAAATACACAAGCCTTATGTCTTAAAATTATGTTTCTACCATCTATATAAAGAAGGCTTAAAATAGAAGTTAGCTTAAGTCTTGGTCCCTCTAGAAATTGAAGATAAGACCTTCATGAATGACAAAACATGGAGAAATCATGATACTGTCTTGAAAGCTTCATTGTGTTGGCTAGCTTGAATATCACTGGAAGACACTTTGCATGCAACCAAAGGAGAGAAGTATTCATCAGCCTTACCCAGCTGTGAATCCTGAGAACCACAGTAATGACTGTCCTGGTATGATGTACCCACTGGTGCAACAGTAGCATAAGTGTTATGGGAGTAACTGACCACTTTCTGATTGGATTTAATTTCTGCTCTGTAAGATGGAACTCAGACCTGGTGCTATTATCTGGCTAAGAACCTCTGGCTAGACACATCACAGGCCCTAGGGGAGAACCTGCTACATTATTCTTCTAAATGGATATAGTATTAAAACCAACTTCTAATGGCTTTTTCTTATAACCATAGATTAGTGCATCTCTCTCCTTCATCTCAGAAGCTTTTATTTGAAGTAGTTACTAAAACAGAGACATACAACCAATCAAGGTGCAGAAAATAGACTTCAGAATGCTCAACCCTAAATAGGACATCTGTTTCAACTCCCCTTCTCTCAAGACTCAGGAATCTTAAAAAAAGAAAAAGAAAAAGAAAAAAAGAAAAAGGAGAAAGAGTATACAAGCCTGACATGGTGGATGACCACAAGGAAATGCTGTCTTCTGGACACTGCACATATTAATTCACGGCAGATGTGAAAAAATGTACAAGACCTGTACAAGTTCAAACCAGACTGAATTTGAACATAAAGAGGGAAGAGGAGGACAAAATCATATGTATGCAGTGGCTCATGTCCCTATTACTTAAATTGGCTAGGTTTAGATCAAAAGCAAAACTAAAATGATATCAAAGCTCTAAGTTGGTGTCATAGTATCAGCTTGTTCATAACCCAAAAAGTTCAAAAGTCAGTCTCTTTATTTTATAATTTATATATCTTAATAATACCTAAAAGGGTGCCAGGCTTACTATAGTGCCCACTTTAATACCAGTGGAAAACATACTAGGCAAAAAGATGGGCCTGGTCTCATCAGAGTGGACATTTCATCCACAGTATTTACCAACACTACTTTGTACAACCTCAGTCATTTACTCAAACCTTCCTTCAAGATAAGGTATGATGGGTGCATTTAGTTTTAATTCTGAGTATATTCTTAATGCAAAACATGATATATTTAAGAGGAATAATCATCATTACTGAACAATGAGGAATAGTATATTGAAGAAGTCTAGAAGTTTCTGAAGTATATCTCATATACTGTATATTTTACACATACAGAGACACACACTCTTACACTCACATGTGTTCAGTTCCCATTGTTATATCTCTTATAAAAACAGCACTTCGCACACTGATTTGAAGGCACTAAGGGAGAATTATCATCATTTTGTATCAAAGGTCAATAAACTTTGGGCAAAGGGCTCTATGATGGTTAATACTGATTGACAACTTGAGGGAAATTGTAATCACCTAAGAGACAAAATTCTGGTAGTGTGTAGGAGGGTGTTTATGTGGAGGGTTAAGAGCATAGGTTACTTTGATCATGTATTTGCCACAGCAATTGAAAAGCATTTCATACAGGCTCCACAGTAGATTCTTCAGGGTTTTGTGAAGGAGGGATTCTTCTCTTTTTCATGTGAAAGGAACCAGAAACAATGAATGAATGAATGAATGAATAAAGTGGATTTAGGCATATTTTACTAAAATTATATTTATTCATAAAATGCGTATCAAGGAGTTGAAATTGAAAATAGCCCACCATACTCTACACAGGATTGTGTCTCCTTCTTTACACATGGGGCAAATGGTCAATTAGCAGCGTCTGAAGAACTGTGTGTGCAAAACAATGAGCAAAAAATGAGCCAACTCTAGCTGTGTGTTTGAACTAATGGCCAGCCAGCACTGACATTCACCTGGGTCCTGCTGTAAATCACATCAGTCCTTTCCTCGGACCAGGCTGATCCTAAGTTCATTCTCAGACTTTAGGAAAACCCAACCGTCATTAGCCAGAACAAGGATGGCAAGGAAATGAAGCATTCTATCAAAGCCATCACCCTGTTTCCTTGGGCTTCAGCCCCTTTCCTGGTGTTCAGATGCTGAAGAAAGCACCTTCCCCAGTGTGTGAGAACTGAGCCTGATAAGAGCTTTCTCCTTGCCTTCTGGGCAAAACCTTCCTGGAGCATGGACTGACAAGGTAGCTACACCAATGTAGATTTATGGGAGCATGTGCCTGCTGTAATGATATTATTATACAGAACAGTAGACTGCTGGGAGTTGTATAGTGGGCCATTTTATTCAAAGAACATATCAAAGGCTGGCCAACAGTATTTTCAACATTAGAAAAGATACACAGTCCAGGAGGATTCTGAAAATGCTTAGTTTTGTGCATATGAACGCAATGTAAAAACACAATTTGTACATTTCCTTTTTATTGTTTGGAATGGCTTGTGGGTAAATGGTTCCTGGCTGAAGTCCAAGGTGGAACCTTATTTTGTTCTTTAGTCCTTTGAATTATGTGGACATTGCCTTGTTTAGAAGGCTTAAAATGTACTTATGAAAATAAAATGTTCAAAGAGCACCTACCATCCAGTTTCAAAGACTATATAACCTGTTCCACAAGGACACATGGGACTCTGCTTTCTTGCTATATGACCAAGTATTTACATCAGTCATCTTAGGTTAAAAGTGAGTTTTGTCCTGGTATTTTGCATATTATACAATTTCTTTTAAGGCAGGCCTCATTGTGTTGCCTTGACCAGCCTGGGACTCACTATGTACATATAGAAGAGGGTGGTCTCAAATTCACAGAGATCCACCCGCATCTGCTTCTAGAGTTCTGAGACAAAAGATATGTACTGCCACTCCCAGATTAGACTTTTTTAAAAGATAGTAAAAACTGTACAGTAGCCACCTAGGATATATAGATATATGTATATATATATATACATATATTTATTTAATGAATAAAGCAGACCACTTCAAAGTGTTTTAGCAGAACAAAATCTCCTGAATGTTATTTTCTAAAGTTCAAATAGTTTTCCAATAGCAATATCAGAAAAATGAGATAAAAGTCTAATATACTTAAACAGGATATTAAGCATAATGAAATTCAGTAAGAATGATATGCATTGGCTAGTAGCCAATATTATTTCCCAGAACTAGAGTAAATTAATTAACTTTTAATGAAAATCAGCTTAATTTACTAAGTCAATAAAAAGGCCCATATATAATAATTTGAAAATATGCACTATCAATAGCTTTTCTTTTGGTTCCTAGGGATTTGACATAGCACTTTCCTTCAGTGTTGATTGAAAGTCAGGATCACAGTTGAATCTACTTTAGCCCTGTATTTACATAGCTGCAAAGAATGTCTTTATATGGGTAACCATCCTGAGTGGACTTTCCACTCACATAAGCCATTTAAAAAGTACCAAGGATTAAATATTACTGAGAAAATACAAGTTAAAGCTACATTAAGACTCCACTTTTTGCTTTCTAGGACTCATAAGTTTCCAAGTTGGAATTATCACATATTCACAATAATAAAGAGGAATTTGAACTTTTCTATAGTTTGGTGATAGGAATATGAAATAATGACATCATTTTGAGGAATTTTCTGGAAGTGTTAACCTAATATGTATCTATCATGTGGACTTTCCCTTCTTTTTTTCTTTTTTAAATATTTTTTTATTTATTTATAAAACAAAGTCTTTTTTATCTATGTATTCCTCTGCTTTCCTTCCCTTCCCACCTCCTACTTCCTCCCAGTCAGCCTTCAGCCTCCCCTCTGCCCAGATTACTCATTCCTTCCCCCAAAAGGGCAAGAAGTCCCAAGGTGGGTCAGTTCAGCATGGACTTTCCTTTCTAACAGAAATGTGTATAAACAAAGGTTAATGTAAATAATACTTATGGCAGTTTTATTCATAACAACAGAAGGGTGGGAAATGCTCAACTGTCCAGTGCCAACGGTATTCAACAATAGACCCAGGCAATAAGCAGTGGACCCAATAAATCTCAAAAATGACTCTCAGACCTCAGGAGAATCAAAACGAGGCAAAGACCTTTTTCAGAAAAGTATACCTAATAGATGTGAAATCTACCTTGCATAAGATTATAAAGTACCAAGAATACATTATTGAAATGCCTCAAACACTTCTTTACTTGGGGGGTCAAATTCTCCAATAACACTAACCCCAATCAAGATAAACATTTAGGACATCATTTTGCCCTCCTTAATGGATGCCATTATGAATCTACGACTCTTCAAAATAGTGACTTTGAAATAATAGTCTCCCTCTCTCTTTCTCTCTCATATATATACATGTATGTGTGTATCTTCACATAAATATATATTTGTGCATATATGCATATCTATCTAGTCCATGAACAAATGGCATATTAACAATATCCAGACCTATATCCCCAACTATGATTTTCACTAGATATTATTTTGAAACAGACTGTCACAGGCAACCTTCAAATTTTTTATTATGAATAAAGTCATATTTTGTATTCATGTATCCCCTTGTTCAAACTCCCTTCCCCCTCCCACCCTTCACAGTCACTCTCTCTTCTCCCCATCTCCTTATCTCCTCCCCAGCAAGGGCAGGAGGTCCCGAGGTATGAAGGTGGCTTAGTTCAGCATCCACTCCAGGCAGATCTGCTTACCTCACCCCAAAATCAAGACTGGGTCAGGTATTCCTCTGAAGGAAATGGGCATCAAGGTGATGGTCCAAGGTGTTTCAGATCCCAGCTGTTCAGTGGTTGTGGTTTGTAACTAGGGAATGCTTTGCTTTTTGCTTAAAGTCCACTAATGAGTGAGTACATCTCCTGCTTATCTTCCTGGGTTTGTGATACCTCATTCAGGAAGATATTCTCCAAAACCATCCATTTACCTATGAATTTTAGGATATCATTTTTTTCTTACTGCTGAGTAGTACTTCATTGTGTAGATGTACCACAGTTTGTTAATCCATTCTTCAGGTGAGGGGCATCTTGGTTGTTTCCAAGTTCTTGCTATTACGAATAATGTCTCTATGAATGTAGTTGAGCTAATGCCTTGGGTGTGTGAATGTATATCTTTAGGGTATATGCCCAATAGTGGTATTGCTGGATCCTTGGGGAGACTGGTAATCAGTTTTGTGAGAAATTGCCATACTGCATTCCAGAGTGGCTGAACAAGCTTACACTTCTATCAATAATGGAGGAGTGTTCCCCGTTTTCTGCAACCCCTTCAACATAGATTGTTATTGGTGTCTTTTATCTTAACCAATCTGACAAGTATAAGTTGGTATCTCAAAGTTGTTTTGATTTGCATTTCTCTGATTGCTAAAGATGTTGAGCACTTGTTCAAGTGCCTTTCAGCCATTTGTAATTCTTCTACTGAGAATTCCCTTTTTATTTCTGACCCCCATCTTTTGATTGGGTTATTCAAGGTTTTGGGCTCTAATTTCTTGAGTTCTCTATATATTTTAGAGATCAGTCCTCTGTCACTTGTTGGGTTGATGAAAATCTTTTCCCATTCTGTAGCCTGTCGTTTTGTCTTATTGATTGTGTCCTTGGTTTTATAAAAGCTTCTCAGTTTCAGGAGGTCCCATTTATTGATTGTGGTTCTTAGTGTCTGTGCTACTGGTGTTGTATTTAGGAAGTGGTCACCTATGCCAATTTCTTTTCTATCAAGTTCATTGTGGCTGGGCTTATGTTGAGGTCATTGATCCACTTGGATTTAGTTTGTGCAGAGTGACAGGCTTGGATCTATTTGCATTTTTCTATACACTACCATCCAGCTATGCCAACGACATTTCTTAAATATACTCTCTTTTTTCCATTGAATATTTTGGGCCTCCATTTCAAAGATCAGGTGTTCATAGGTATTTGTGTTAATGTCAGGATTTCAGTTTGATTCCATGATCCACAAGTCAGTTTTTATGGCAGTACCAGGCTATTTTTATTACTTTAGCTCTACAGATTGAAATCGGGGATGGTGATGCTTCCTGAGGTTCTTTTGTTGAACAAAATTGTTTTGGCAATTCTAGGTTTCCTGTTATTCCAAATGAAATTGAGTATTTTTCTTTCAAGGTCTGTAAAAAATTATGTTGGGATTTTGGTGGGAAGTGCATTAAATCTGTACATTGCTTTTGGTAGGATTTCCATTTTTACTATGTTGATCCTACCTATCCAGGAACATGGGAGATCTTTCCATTTTCTGATATCCTCTTCAATTTCTTTACTCAGTGATTTAAAGATTTTGTCAAATAGATCTGTTACTTCTTTGGTTATAGTTACTCCAAGGTATTTAATGCTATTTGCATCTATTATAAAGGGTGATGTTTCCCTTATTTATTTTTCAGCCCATTTATCTTTAGTGTATAGGAGGGCTACTGATTTCTTTGAATGAATCTTGTATCCTGCTACATTGCTGAAGGTGTTTATCAGCTGTAGAAGTTCCCTGGTAGAATTTTGTGGATCACTTATGTATGCAATCATATCATCTGCAAATAGAGATAGTTTCACTTCTTTTCCAATTTGTATCCCCATAATCTCCATTCATTCTCTTACTGCTTTAGATAAAACTTTGAGAACTATATTGGATAGATAAAGGGAGAGTGGACATCCTTGTCTAGTTCCTGATTTTAGTAGGATTGCTTTGAGTTTTTCTCCATTAAGTTTGATGTTGGCTGTCACCTTCTTGTAAATTGCCATTTATTATATTTAGATACTTTCCATGTATTCCTGATCACTCCAGGACTTTTATCATAAAGGAGTGTTGGATTTTGTCAAAAGCTTTTTCAGTGTCTAAGGATATGATAATTTTTTTCCCTTCAGTTTGTTTATATGATGTTGTAAAGGTTTCCGGCCCCATTTGGGCCAGAGTTTTGGACCTTGCCCACGGCGGCTTTTTCCCCTCAAAGAAATGAATCAGGCACTTATATTAACTTCGTACTGTTTGGCCTATGTCTCAAGCACATTACTAGCTAGCTCTTTCATCTTAATTCAACCCATTTCTTGTATTCTATCTGCCAGATGTCCTGGCCCATGGCTCACCTGGATTCCTTACATGTTTCTTCCTTGGGGGTCAAATGGTGACTGGCTAACTCCATCCTCCTTCTGCCTGTCTGTCCTCTGTTTCTCCACCCACTCCTACAGTGCTGCACATAGGCCAAAACAGCTCCTTTATTTTCAGCATACAGAGGGCATTTCCACCATAATATGATGGATGACATTTACGGTTTTTCATATGTTGAATCATCCCTGCATTTCTGGCATGAAGCCTACTTGATCATCATAGATGATATCTTTTATATGTTGTTGTATACAGTTTGCCAGAATTTTGTTGAGAATTTTAGCATCAATATTCATGAGGGAAATTGGTCTGTAATTCTTCTTTGTTGCGTCTTGAGTGGCTTGGATATTAGGGTAATTGTGGCCTCATAAAAAGAGCTTGGCAGTATTCCTTCAGTTTCCACTATGTGAAACAGTTTGAGGAGTATTGGTAACAGCTCATCTTTGAATGTTTGGTAGACCTCTGCACTGAAACCATCTGGACCTGGGCTTTTTTACTTGGGAGGCTTTTAATAACAGCTTTAATTTCCTTTAGGGTTACAGGTCTGTTTAGGCATTTAGTCTGATCTTCATTTAATTTTGGTAAATGGTACCTGTCCGAAAACCTGTCTATTTCTTCTAGGTTTTCTATTTTTGTGGAGTATAGATTTTCAAAGTATGACCCGATAATTCTCTGGATTTCCTGGGGGTCTGTTGTTATGTCCCTCTTTTCATTTCTGATTTTGTTGATTTGGATACTCTCTCTCTGCTTTTTGGTTAGTTTGGATAAGGGTTTATCTATCTTGTTGACTTTCTCAAAGGACCAACACTTTGATTCATTGATTCTTCGTATTGTTCTTTTTGCTTCAATTTTATTGACTTCAGCTCTAAGTTTGATTATTTTCTTCCGTCTTCTCCTTCTATGTGAGTTTGCTTCTAATTGTTCTAAGGTTTTTAGCTGTGCTGTTAGTGCTCTAGTGTGGGATTTCTCTAGGTTTTTCATATAGGCATCTAGCTCTATGAATTTTCCTCTTAAGATTGCTTTCATTGTGTCCCACAAGTTTGGGTACATTGTGGATTCATTTTCATTTTATTGTAGGAAGACTTTCATTTCTTTCCTAATTTTTTCCTTGACCCAGAGGTGGTTCTGTTGAGTGATGTTTAGTTTCCATGAGTTGGTAGGCATTCTGTGATTTCTGATGTTGTTGAATTTTAACTTTAGTCCCTGGTGGTCTGATATGATACAAGGGATTATTTCCACTTTTTGTATCTTTTGGTATTTGCTTTATGACCAGTTATGTGGCCAATTTTAGAGAAAGTTCCATGTGATGCTGAGAAATATGTATATTCCTTTGTGTTTGGGTGGAAGCTTCTGTAAATATTTATTAAAACCATTTGCATCATTACCTCTGTTAGATTCCTTATTTCTCTATTGGGTCTCTGTCTGGTTGACCTATCCAAGGGTTATAGGGGGTTATTGAAGTCTCCCACTATTAGGGTGTGAGAATTGAAGTGGGATCTGAGCTTTAGTAGTGTTTCTTTTACATAGATAGGTGCCCTTATATTAGGGGCATAAGTATTCAGGAATGAAATCTCATCATGTTCAATTTTTCCGGAGATGAATAAGTAATATCCATTCTGGTCTCTTTTAATTGATTTTAATTTGACATCTACTTTGTTAGATATTAGGATGGCAACACTAGCTTGTTTCTTAGGGCCATTTGACTGGAAAATCCTTTCCCAACCCTTTACTCTGAGCCTGTGTCTCTCTTTGAAATTGAGGTGTGTTTCTTGTATGCAGCAGAAAGATGGCTGCTGTTTTTGTATCCAACATCTTAGTCTGTGTCTTTTTATAGGTGAATTGAGTCCATTGATATTATGGGATATTGGTGACCACTGACTGATATGTCCTGTTATTCTATTGGTAGCTTGTATGTATTTCCTTTCTTTGGGCTTTTCTTCTGTGGGATTACCAATTGTTTGTGGTTTCATGGGTGTATCTGGGATCCTTAGGTTGGAGTTTTCCCTGCTATGTTTTCTGAAGGGCTGAATTTGTGGATAGGTATTGTTTAAGTCTGATTTTATCATAAAATATCTTGTTTACTCCATCTATGATGATTGATATTTCTGCTGGGTATAGTAGTCTAGGTTGGTGTCATTTCTCTGATGATTCACTTTGCCCTTGAGGTGGGGCCCAGTCCTGTGATACCCCTTCTTTTCAGGGTCACTGGAGGAGGCCCCTCACAGCTAAAGCCTGGGACCTGTCTGCTAGCAAGAGTATGAGATCAGATCATTGGGTGTGACCCTGTCCTGGAGATGGATTCTCTGAATGGGTGGCCCAGGAGCTGGAATCTGCTCACTTCTGACTCCATTCTAGACAGGGGTCTCCCTTCAAATTTTTTACCCTCTCACCTCTGCCTCCAGGAACAGTCAGTTTGAAATCCTGCATCATCAGTATGGCATAAAATAATATTTTTTCCAAGTGATGTAGAGAGAATATTTTCCTTAGTAACCTGGGATAGATGAAACAACTGGAAAAAGTAGCTTCTCCATCTTTTCAAACTTATTCTGTTATTTTTGTCCTAAGAGATTATTAGCACACTAACTCATATTTCCTAATGTCATAAATAGCCCTTCATAAATGGACATTTGAAATCTATGCATATTTGTAATCCATGGCTCTAAAATAAAATCTTATAACTAGAGTGATCTGTGGAGTCATACAGCAATGACATTAATTGTCCCATTAATAATTTTGTGACAAAAATCAGCAGGTGTGTGAGAGCAGACACTGATTTGTTATCAAAATGATTCCAGTGTTGTGGGAGGAGTGGGCAGCTCCAGGGATGTCTATCATCCTATAAGGCTCATATTCACCTTGTATGGTAAGACTGTTCCACTCAAAAATTAGTGCATGCCTCTAGAAGCAATAACCCTCCAATGGATTCTAGACCCTGACAGTAGTATTAGCCTTAGTATCCTGGCTGTGAGGTCCTGGGAATCCAATGCATGAATGCCTGACCTCATCCTCCATCGCCTTTTCCCTGTCTCCTTTTATTTTCAGGCTCACTTGTTTTTTTGCTTTTCCAGGAACCTGAAAATGCTTCTTTCTGCCTCCTTGCCCTGACATCCATGCCTGGATCACACTTCCTGCTCTGCCTCACATCAGAAGCTGTTACTCTCCTACAGGTACAGCCTCCCTCAACTGGGCATTTTCTTCATCTCTCTGCTGCTTTTTCTTCAATGCACTTATATTTCCTGGTATATCATATATTTGATTTTTGTCTTTATCTGTTTGATTTTTTTTTCATCTTGTCAGAATGAAGGCTCACAATGGCTTGAAACTCAGAAACAAAACAAATCAAAACTAGAGTATATGTCAATACCTAAAAAGAACTTTCTTGTACGGTTGAAGCATGATTTCAATAAGTGATTGCTGAATCAATATTCTAAAACTCTTCTTTCTAGAATCCTTTAGGGTTAGTTAAAATATAGATTTCCAAGTCTAGAGCCCTAGAGAGTGTCCACAACAGGTCTGATGCTCATGCAAATTGTGTGAAAACAAACAAATATTGGAAAAGGATATTTGACAATAGGAAAATCTCTGCAGTCTTCAGATAACTAAGTATAGAGCAGTTGGTGCACCTATGATACTTCTCCCCTCCCACAGCACTAGTATGCTATTAGCTCATCCTGTAAGTGACTTGTTCTGGACTATTGGGTACCTGATTACTGTCTCTGTTATTTCAATTTTGCTAACAGTTTCCTTCTCTTTCCCTGCCAATCATCCCACAGATGCACAGCTCCTCCAAACACATCTACCTGCCTGATGGTGCTGAACCTGATACCCCCATCTTCACACACTCGCTCTCTCTTCCTGTTCTAGAAGGACACAGCAGGAAACACTACAAAAAACAAAAAAAAAAAAATGCACAGGAATCTGTGCTGAGACCAACGCTTTTTTTTTTTTTTTTTTTTTTTTTTTTTGCTCAGGGGACATTGCTTTCCTTCTAGAAGATGAAGGGAAATCTGAGTTTGAGAAAGTTCTTTAAGCAAGCATAACTGCTTTTTATTTAAATTTTTCATTTTCAATTATGTGTATGTGCATGTGCCTGCACTGGATACATACATGTGAGTACAGTGCCTGCCGAGGCCAGGCCAGTGCATCAGATCCACTAGTGCTGGAGTCACAAGTGACCATGAGCCAACTGACACTTGTGCTGAGAACTGAACTCCGGTCCTCTGCAAAGGCAGCAATGCTTAAATTGGGGTCACCTCTCTCATGCCAAGCTGGAATATTTTAAGCAACTTGGTGTAAATAAAATGGAAGAAAAAGGCCTGCTCTATCATTTCCCAACCTACACAGACCTCTGGGCAATTAGTTATTGGTAAATACACACAATTCTCAAACAGTTAGAGCATGCTTGCCTGCTTAGAGGAGCTCAAATTAAATGTTCAATATTTTATGAAGACTTTCAATGGTGATGTTTGCTTGATCTGATACGCTCTTATTGCAGGGAGAGACGATAGGACTGGAAGGATGAAAGCAGTCCACGGTGACTTGAGGGACCCCGCTTGGTGTTTCATTATTTAGATGTGTCTTCATGGAACAGAGGAATCTTCCCCTTGGTGGGATCATCGTCAAAGCAAAAATCTGCCACAAGTGACTATCTTGAAGATTTTTTAATCTCCAGGAAAAACCTCCACATCATCTGTTCAAATTGAGCAGTAAAAATAAAAGATGAATAGTTCAAGCCAGTTTCATTTAACATATACTTTAATGTAACTATGTTTCTTGAGAAATATTTATAGTAAAAATGTTTGGCATTAAGAAAATGGGTTGGTGGAGAAGAGTGTATAATGTACAAGCATGAGGGGCTGAATCCACATAAAAATAAAAATCCAAGTGTAGCCATGCACCCCTGTAATTTCAGGATTATTGGGGCAGCAAGCAGGCGAGTCAGTGAGGCTTACCTCTCCCAGCCCACTGGAAATGGCTAGCCCCTGATTCAGTGAGAAATCCTGTCTAAGAGAGTAGGGCAGAGAGTAATGGAGCAAGACTTCTGATGTCTTTCTCTTTCCTTTGTGTGCAAGAATTAACTCTTTTACTGCTCACATAGCATTCACACCACACACACACACACACACACACACACACACACAAATACACAAAGCAGATTTAAAAAAAACCCTCTTTTTGTTTAGCTACTGTTTCTGTAGTAATTATCTACCTGGATATGCAGTGGTTTCTCAGGCTATTCCAAAGCAAGAATAAAGAGCCCTAAGCAATTATAGGGTGGAATTTTAAGGTCCTAAAAACTCATATTGAAGACTCAGGGAAGAGCAGTGCTCAGGAGAAGCAATGATCTTCCAAGTGAGCTGGATTTGAAGAGACTCTTGTTCTCAGGGTTACTCTATATCATCCAACTGAAGTTATGACTTACTTAGCCAGGAAAGAAAATACCCCTGAAATACCTATCATAGGCTCTTTATGTAACCCACCATAATTAGATCTTTATACAAGTTTATGATTCTTCTTCACTCTTATTTTATAAGCAGAGACTGAGGTAAAATTGAATGAATAATAACTTTATTCTAGCAGATCTAGAGAAAGCTTTAATTGCATTCTACTGTTCCATGGGTGTGACTTTATTCTTAGCTGTTATATGAATGAAAAAGGGAATGCATTCTGACTTTATTTTTATGTGTATGAGTGTTTTGCCTGCATGTATGTCAATGCACAACATGTATGCCTACAGATCCCCTGGAACTTCAGCTACAGATGTTTGTGAGCCATTCACTGGGTAGTATAAATTTAACACCAAAACTCTGGAAGAGTAGGAAGGAAGCCCTATTAACCAATGAACCACTCTGCAGCCCTGCATTCCAACTTTAATAAAATGTTTAAGGCTTGTTGCCACATACTATTCAGTCAACTTAGAGCTGAGAATGTACTACAGCAACAACTATGAACAAAAGATTCCTGTTCTCATCTGTCTTATATTGTAAAGGTCCCAAGGAGATCAGAAAGAGGAAGAGGCAAACAACTGATCAACAGGTGATAATTCAAGGTGAAGGTCATATATGATACATGGCACAGACATCTTTAGAAAGAAAATTCTGGGTCCAGAATTAAAGTAAAACTCAAGATCTGATAAGCACAGTTCAGTGAGAAGGGCAGGCACAGTAGAATCCACAGTCAGTTCATGATGGCGAATGAACATGAACTGATAGGAGACTACTATGCCAGAATAAGACATTGCTCATACAATGCTGAGTTTTATTTGACATGGAAACTGTAGCCACTGGTGGACATAAAAGAGGGGTTGGAGAAGGTACAAAAACATACAATTGTTTGTCTTTCACTTTCTATGTTGCTAATAATCCCTGTGAAGTCTTCAGTTCATGTCTTCAGCTCTAGCTGAGGCATTTTTGTCCAGGAGTAATCTTCTCAGTTGGATATATATCATTTCATTTTTAGATTCAATGCCCATGGGCCATTAATGAGTTAAAAAAACTAAAAGAGTCAACAAGAAAGCTTGGTAAAAAAGCCTTCCACCAAGCCTGACGAGCAGAGTTTGATTCCAGTTATCCACATGTAGAAGGAAAGAACAGATTTCAAATTATCTCAGACATGGTGTACTTGTATGTATTCCCACACACAAAAATCTTCATAATAAACATATGAATATACACACCATAAAGAAATAAATGTAAAATGAATAAATAAAATTACAAGTACAAAAAGTGTTCATGTGAAAAGAAACATAACCCCTATGCCCAGATTGCCTTCAATTTCCAACATACACATCACATTCAGTTGGCCACATTAGACCTAACTTGAGGCTTTAAGTAGGATGCTAAATATATGATGAGGCAATGAACATGTTCAGTGACAAGGGTGAGTGATGACATAGGCTGGACCAATCCCAATGTCTTGCTTCCATAACATATTGCAAAGGATGATTCAAACCGACCTTCTGTAGTAAGATGTTTCTGGTTCAGCCTAGCCCTGAGATTCAGACTAACAGTAAAAATAATCACATAAAATCTTGTTTTAATTACATGTTGTTTGATCTACGGCTCAGGCATATTACTTGTGAATTCTTACTCTTAAACTAACCCAGGATTAGCCAAGTGGCTTAGTACCTTTTCACAGAGCAACATTTTTTGTCTTATTTCATCTGTGTCTGCCTGGCATCTCTGCTCTGCTCTTCTTCTTCCCAGAGTTTTCTTAGCCTGGTAGTCTCACCCATACTTCCTGTCTTCCTTCTGGCCAATCAGCATTTCATTAAACCAGTAGGAGGAAAAAATATTTACAAGTACAAGAGCATAATCCCACAGCAAAGTTTCTTAATTGTGATCCCACCAAGGTCTACCTTTATCTGCCTCTGAAACATTTACAAGGGTACCTGTGTCTAAGAGGCACAGTTATCCGAGAAAATGTTATAGAGAAATAAAGAATATCTGTACCAGAAGCAGAAAGAACAGAAAATATAAATTGGGAGCCCCATGACATTGCTGAGATGATGGCAACAGGGGAAAAGAAGAAGGAGAAAGTATGGCCAATTATGATTGAAGTCCTGGGTCTTTGAGAAAATAGAATTCTTTGAGCTTGTCAGTACAGCAGCCCTGACAAACTCGTAAGAAATAAGTGCAACCGAATGTGTTTGAATGAGGACAGTGGCAGCTTAGATGTGCATGTATGTTATGATTAAATAAATGACATTGGTATTTTGAAAGATTAAAACTGTTAAAAGGAAAGAATACAAACATCTGAGTTAAGAAGATGTTTTGTATTTTGTAGTTGGAATTATGTTCACTCAAAAAATAAACTGTTCTCCAGACACGTAGAGTCTCAGATGTTTCTTGGGAAACAGGTTACTGTGGTGGTTACTACTTTAAATTAAACCACAATGGAACATGGCAGAGCCTAAATCAAGCAGCACCGGCATCATTACAGGGAGATCAAAAGAGGCACAGTGACAGGCACACAGAGGATACTGTCCTTAAGGAGAAAGAAATTGCAGAGCACAAAAAGTCATGCTATGGATTCCTAGAATTCCAGGAGCTAGAGGAAGTAGGGAGGTACAACTTCAGAGAGAGAGACAGGGACAGAGAGACAGAGATACAGAGAGAGACAAAATGCTTATGGAGAGCATGGCCTTAGAGAAAGCACATCAAAAGAGAGCACAACCCTATGGAGATCACAATCTCAGAGAGAGAAGAACTACCTTAGAGAGAGCTCATGCTGATGGAGAGCACATCATCAGAGGGAACACGTGCTTAGGAAGAGCACATCCTTAGGGAGAGAGAACACCCTCAGAGAGAGAAGACTCTCAGAGACAGCACAACCCTCCCAACACATGCACTACTGAATTCTGATCTCCAGAAATTAGGAAAAATTTGATCCTGTTTTAGGCAACTCTATTCATGATGTGCTTAGTGCCAATCAGCCTGGAACACTACTAAAGCAAGTTTTAAGGAATTTTCCTCATCAAAAAACAATATCCTGTATAGCTTTCCTGAGAGTAAATGTCATAGCATGTTTATCAGGCAAAATTATTATATATTTACAGACACTATAAGACTCTCACTGTTTAGGTCTCACTCTGTCCTTGATAAAACCAAGGACTTTGAGCTTATCTCAAAGAGTTAGGGCAACATAAAAAAATAAAAACAGGAAAGGAAGAATTACATTTCAGGCACAAATTATATTGACATTAATTCTAGTGATATATTTTAGGATCTTGGTTATTAAACATCATGTTAGAGAGCTGTTAGTGAAGCATTTTTTCAAATAATGCAATGTATTCTGAGTGGATGTTGAAGGTTCCCCAGATATCAATTTTGCATGTTTGGCTATAGACATTAACTTTTAAATACTCAGTAACATTCCACTTCAAGACTTTTATGGGGATACTCTTTTCCAGAATAACCATTTAGTTTACAATATTTGAGAAACTTAAAGATCCTGAAGTCATTGAGAGAATGTCATGTCAATATCAAATGGATAATCTTGGATAGAACTAGAATCTTACATTGTTCAAAAGTTAACTTTAACTATGTTCATTACTAGTGGCAACTCAAGGGATCACAGAAAGTTAAAACAGCTAAAACCACTGCTTATATCAAAGACAAAATATGAGATGCGTTAATAATCAAGCCCTTGGTCAAATGTAATGTCATTCTATTTTAGATATAGTGGAGGACACATGCACTGAGTTTAACTCTTATTCTAGAAAACCAGATAAAATATCCAAAATTATTAAAAGTTATAGGAAAATAATACTCCATCAAGTCCCCTGCATAACATCACATTCTAGTTGTGTTTCCACCAGTAGGATGTGAAGGCTCTTTTTTCCTCACACAGAAAAAGAAACTATACAGTCAACAGACAGCCTAAATAGCAAGAGAAAAAAAATCAACTATAATTTTGAAAATGGATTGCTATTTAGAATCTACTAAATATTCCAAAATTTAAATATCAAAAAGTAATTATTTAAAATAAATCTAGTCCAAAAGTGGATAGATAAGTAGAACAGGCAATTTTGAAAGGGAAAAAATAGTAAGGAGCAGTAAACATTTGAAGTAGGCTTTGAGGATTTATAGCTTTGTCCTGCTTCCTGCTTTCTCTGTGTGCTTCCAGTGTGCAGATGAAATGTGATCTTTCTTCTTCCTGATTCTGCCTCCATGCCTTGCCTTCTCTTGCTATGATGTCAAGTACTCTGAAACCATAAGCTAAAAGAAACCTTTTCTTGCTTAAGTTTATTCTAAACATGGTACTGTTTCACAACAAAAAGCAATTACTGTGCCATGGATGTGAATAAGTTAAACTATTTATAAGATAAAAATTTCTAGTTATTATGGAAAATGGCAAGAAATAAAACACTAATTTAATAAGAGATTTTTTCACCAATATGAAAATACATTTATTCTTTGGTCCCCAAAAATACTCTAGGTCCATATATAAAGGGGCTGAAATTAGTATCTCAATGAGATGCCTGCATTCCCCTGTTCATAGGACCACTATTTACAAGATATGGAAATCATCTAAACATCCACCAAAGGATGAATGGTTGCAGAGACAATGGCACACACATACAAGGAAAAGTGTTCAGACTTCAAAAAAAGAAAACTTGTGTCTTGTGGGAAAATATTAATGAACTTTAATGCATTTAATTGCAAGCAAAATAAACCAGACAACTCTCCTTATATGAGTTACCCACAATAGGCAAATCATGTAACAGAGACAGCATGGTGCTTGCTAATGACTGGGGTTTGAAGGAAATGGGTAGCTGCTGTGTAATTGATATAGAGATCCAGGTATGCAAGGTGAGTGAGTTCTAGAGATCTCCACAATCTCAAACTCATATGTTCAATATTTTGCCAGCCATTTTAACTCCTAGAGGGTAGAAGACCTCATGTAAAATGTTTTTATTATTAAAAAATTGATTTAAAAAATAAGTAAGAGGTATCATTAAGTGGCAAGGCATCATCATCCATGGGAGAAAGATTCCACTTTGGGGGACATGTTCTAACTACAAGTATTGTTAAAACCAAGCAGCACATGGCATGTGACTGAACTAGCAGAATTGGTGAGATTGGTACTTGAGTTTGAGGAAGACTGGCCTGCCTAATAGTTGTAACGATGTATAATATTAAGTAGTTCCTTACACAGATAACTGGGGAATCTACATATAATCACAGGGTTTTCCCCCAAGAACTAGGGTGCTTTGCTTTCACAGAGAACTCTACAAAGCTGTACAACAACAACAAATCCCAGCAAGGAATTGGAATACGGAATGTACATAGAGCTAGTTTAAGACACAGAATTATGGGAGGCTTGGCCAGGCAGATAGAAGACCTTTAGAAAGCTCTGAGACATGCATTAAAGATGACAAGATGATGGAGCTGGATGGCAGACAAAGTCACGTCAAATCTTCTACAGCAAAACTTCAAGGATGTAGCTCAAGAGATGAGAAAATTAATATCATCACTGTGGACTAGGCTTTAGGTAAATTATCTTAATAGAAGAAAATACAATTAGGTTTTCAGCAATAAAAGTACTCTTTACTAATCAATAAAGAGTGTTGAGGATGTGCAGAATCAGAAAAATATGACAGCCAGGAAATGAAGTCAGTAGGAACAAACACAGCTGAAGTTAACTAATAAAGTTTCATTGAGAATTAATATAAATATATCTAAATATTTATATCAAAACATGAATATAATGAAAGGACAGACAGAAGATATAAGTACAGAACTAAAAACATTTACTAAGGTTAAACGATGGCATCGTAAGTGGACTTTGTATCATTAAAAAAAATAGCAAATCCAAAAATAATAAAAAAGCTAATTGGAAGACATCATGTCAAAATCTTCAAAAATGAAAGTCTGGGGAATTAAGAAGAGGCAGAGCCTCAGACACCTATGAGAAACTAAGTATAGAATATATTAAAGAGGGCAAGAGTGGGAGAGAGAGAAAAAGGGGGGAGAAAATGTCAAAGCAAAGATGCCGAGAGAGAGAGAGAGAGAGAGAGAGAGAGAGAGAGAGAGAGAGAGAGAGAGAGAGAGAGAGAATAATCATATTAAAAATGATAAAGAAGAAAATCTAAAAGTCAGCAAGGGAAAGCACAAATTACACAAGCAAGCACAAAGATAAAATTCATCCCTAATTTTTTACTGAAAGTTCTGCAGTGCAGAAGCTAATGGCTTCCTTACGATTATGCCAACCCAGAATTCTAATCCTGGTAAAAAAAATGTAACTCAGAAATGAAATTTAAAAATGACTTCACACAAATAAAAGCAAAAACAATAAAACACCATCAACTTCCACTACAAGAGAGGTTAAAGAAAATTATTTTAATGAGAGGAATCCTTAACAGTGTGAGGAACTTTGCCATTTTGGTAAATTTGAGAAAAAATGTAAAGCTGGAGAGATGGGTGGTGTCAACAGTACTACCTGCAGCTCAGAAGGCTGAGTCTGCATCCAAGAACTGGTTTACCACGCCCAGTCTCCTTCCTGCCCAGGCCCTCTTTTGTCGTCCTTATACAAAGGCATGGAATACTATGCATGGACACAGGACGAACACACACACACACACAGACACACACACAGACACACAATAACTATTTTTAAAAAGCAAGAAAAGAATATCCATACAAATTTATTTTAATGTAAGCAGCACTGCCCAAGCCAGGCCAGAGGAAAAACATGCAATCTAATCAGCAATCTTGCTCAAGCCATTCCCCACTTCTGGAATATTCTATTTCCTTTCCTACCTTACTAGCTTAAACCCATCTCTATATTTTAGGTCTCAATACAAATGTTTTTCCCTAAAACAATTTCTCCATCTGGATTAAGTGGAACAAATTGAGTTTCTACAACTTTTGTTAAAATTAGGCACATGCATTTAACCATTTGATTAAACTTTCACTGGCTAGATAGACACATAGAGTCTGCATATACCTTACACCATTTTTCCAATGCTCATCATACTATGAGATACATATGTATCTCATGTATGTGTATAAGTATGCACATATTTAATTAGTGAATATGGAAGGAAGAGATATAGGGAAATTATGAAGGATAATTAAGGAACCCAAACACATGAGATCTATGAAAGAATGGGAGGCTCAACTAACAAGAACTCACAAGGCAAATCTAACTCAAGGGTAATGTTGTGGTTTATATAAATAAGCTTAATTTTTTATTAGCAGTGCCTCTAGAATATGTCAAAAATCCTCCCATTTATATAGGAGTTGAAATAGCTTACTCACAAAATGGTATTATGTATTTGAGGTCATCCAGGAAGATGGCAATTATAATTCTGGAAGCTCTTGTATTTTACCAACTAGTTTTTATATTTAAATACTGGCCGGTCTTAAGATTGAAAAAAGTACAGTGGCAAATCAGGCTTTTCAGAGTTTAATTTTGATGTGCTTTTGTTTTCTTACCCTCTTGAGTATGTGACTGGTGACAAATATTTTCAGCTTTCTCTGCTCTGGCGTAGCTTCATCTAATTCCATCCACCAAAGTGATTTTAGACAATGCTGTCAGTGGTGCTAAGCACAAAACTTCCAAAGTTAGTAGGGCATTGAGAATGATGGATTCTCCTTATTACCTGCCTTTTGTAGCTGGTTATCCAGTGTCTGATAATTAAAGGAGCTTACAGCATTCATTAACAACCTCTCTCCATACAGAAGTACAATTGTGCGCAACATAAGAGATTTCAGGCTATATCTATGTCTCACAATTAGTATAAGAATTATTGATATCGTATAAGCCCAGCAGCTGCTTTCTGGCTCAAAGTATCTGATGGTGAGGGGAGGATGTTTTCACAGGAAACTGAGTATATTTAAGAAGGTATTCTGTGTCCCTGCCTTTAATAAACACCAGGCTCATTATCCCACAGAGACTTAAAGACTTGTAGATATTTAGATTCATACTGCTTATCACAATAGCCGGCACAAAGAGTCATACAATTCCTATTGGGCATTTGTAGATTTCTGTAAAGGGACTTGAAATGGGTAGTAGTATAAAGAATAAGATGAGCACATTGTCTTATGTCACTATGCCTAATTCAACTGATTATTTCTCTCCTGTCTGTTTTTCCACCACGTCACTTTTGAGAACCACCTAGAAGCTTTCTGACTCATTCTTTTGTATCACTCTGTAAGATGCTCTAGTGCAGAAAGAGCCAAATCTGAATATTATCAATGGACTAGTAATTATTAGTATACAGAGACAGTGGATTTTAGACTCTAGATCACATCTTGCAGCCTTTTAGAAATCATTTGCTACTTCTGGTTATCTTTAGCAGCCCCTTAGGATTTTCTACACAAAAGCTCAAATTGCCTATGAGAGGGTATAGCTTCAGCTTCATCTCTTTCCAGGCTCTGTGGCTTTTTTACCCTTGCCTGTTCTCTGACTATACTCACCAACATTTTGACTTGAAAGGGTCATCCTGTCCTTCACCATTAGGTAGGAAATTAGTTGACCATCTCTCTAGTCACAGAAGGAAATGATTAAATGTTAGCCACATGCAAATCATCCATGTTTTGTTTCAAAATTACTATGCAATAGTCATTGAAATCCAATACTTGTACTGGCATTTAATGGGCCCTTTCATAGTAAGAAACCTATTAACCAAACAAGAAATCCCAGATTCATGTCAGTGGTTTCTCAGAACCACTCAATGCCCATTTCAGATGAGGCATTTGTCTCAAGAACATGGAAATCCTGTGTGAGCACTGACTGCCTCATAGACACTGTGTTAAACTAGTTGTGTGGAGGCTAGGATTCTGTTACTGACATCACACAGATGAGCATTACCCTACATGAAAATGATAACATAGGGAACAAGACAGGCTAGGAGCAAATATGTAGTAAAAAGCCACATAAACCCTGAAGAAAGGACATGCTGAAGAAAATTGGCCCATGAATCAGGATTTAGGAAATGTATACAGAAAAGATAAGCAGAATACAAAGAAGAAGGAGGAGATGCTGATCATCAAAACAGATGGACAAAAATAGATGAACCCATGGGTCCAGGCTGCAGAATGAGCTGATCGTGGTGGGAGCTCAGTATGTTCAGGAAGAGGGAAGTCTTGAGAGAATATCTTGGCTACCTGTTTTTTTCAGTGAGAAGTCTTGCACTGGAGCTCACTGAGGCTTGATAGGAGAGCTATGTAAATTGGTGGTCTCTATAGGACTGAGGTGTTATGCCAAGAAGATGTTTAATTGAAATGAAAAGGTACTGAGTCAGCTGAAAATGTGATATCATAGTTACATAGTTATATATTTCCTCTTATAGAATATCTAACAGGGTTTTAGCCTTAAACATATATTTTCCCTTCATATATAATTACATTTTAGTTTTATTAGATCAACTCCACTCTCATTCCAACTTTTCTGGGATTCCTCATCCCAATTATCTTTCTCAGTGTCATATCTTCTGTTGTCTTTCCAAGTCCACTTAGTTCTTTACAACTGCACATGGGTCTAGGGTTAGCTAATATAGCATGGACAACTGGCCAGTGGCCCCACTTCCCAAGAAAACTTTATTTTGGAAGTCATTGACTATCTTAGAGTTTCAACTAGAAGTGAGATTTTTGTGAGGTACACTCATGTATGCTGGAAAGTCTACTAGAAAAAATCTCTCCCTCTAAAGGAATTTTATGGGAGAAATGGTGTAAAGGTGGCTTAGAATTAGAGTCAGGGAGGATCACAGAATAGAATTTTCTAGGTGTGAAAGGAAATTGTACTCAAAGCCACTCAAGATTAATGTAAGTAGGTTAATTTATGAGAGCTAGTGAGACAAGCCCAAGTTAAGGCAATGCTTTCATAGTTAATAGTAAGTCTCCATGATGTTATCTGAGAGCTGGTTGGTGGGACTTGCTACATATGACACTCTATATGGGGCCATATATTTCCACACAGGATCTGAGGAAGCTTAAAAAACCATTTGTAACATACAAACACAGAGCCAAAGATGGCTTCCTATTCCCAGAGATACAATATCTCAGGCAGGCCACTGTATATAGAAATGTCACTCCCCAACACTGCCTGAAGGCTTGATCAATGTGTAGAGCCACATGATGGATTTAAAGCTTTGATCACATTGTCAAAGAAGGCTATTGGTGTGCAGTAGAGTGGTGCAACCAATAAAACTTTTAAACAGATATAGAAGAAAATGGATATAGACAGTCATAAAGATAAGTATAATGAATATTTAAAAAATAATAGTAAAGTCTTTAAAGAGAGAGAAAATAAAATAATATAAAAAGGATAAGCCATATAAGGATGCAAAATATTACAGTACAGAGAGTTTAGACCTTATATGATGTTTTGTTAATTTAAATTTTTTGTGTGTTAATGAACAGAGTACAGTAGCTGCTGAGAGATATTGAATTGTGAAAGAGACTGTTGAATTAAACCAGCCCATATACTTTAGGAATATCTTGGTTTTTAAATGGAAGTTCAGAATAAGAAATGTGTTACATTGGGGGAACAGTTATGTCTTTATTTCTACAGGAAACAAAAAGTTATGGTTCTCTTCAAAATGAATAAAGATCAGATTTGATCAGGGGAGACCTCTGAGGATCTTGGCTAAAGATGAAGGAAAAAGATAATAAAGACTACAGGAAAAGTGGCGTCATATATGCTGCTCTCTTGATATGGGAACAGCTCTGAGCCTGGATAGAGACCTCATGACATATTATTACATATCATCCTTTCATATGACATGGATAGAGATTTACTGATTATACAGTCCAAATGAACTTATAAAGTTGGCAGATGCCTTTGACCTACTCAAACATAAAACAAAAAAAATTATCTTTAACTGAATTGTGCACACTGAACATTCCATTCTTATGTTAATGAATATATGTATATATACAACATATAAATATTCATGTGTTTTTAGAAAAAAAGAAAACCAAATATTAACAAAAAATAATGTAGCCTAGATGGTTCAGACTCTCTGACTGTCTCTGCTGTCTTTTCCTCAAAATTCTGCTTCCAGAAAAACTTCAAAGCTGCTAGCAGAGATGGTCCAGCCTCATTCCCTACTCCAGCCAGAACTTCAGATAAGCTCTAAACTTACCCATCACACAGAGAACATACAAAAAAATAAAACAACTACTTCTTCCAGGACTTGACCATTATCTCAGTTTTCTCAGGATCCCCTAAAGATACCTTCACCCCCAGACAACAAAATGAAGTCTAAGTAACATGATTTCCACATTCCCAAAAGTTAGGACAAGTGATTTTGGTTGTTTGGTGGGTTGTGGATGTTTGTCATTGTTTAATGGGGTGGTGATGGTGGTGGTGGTGATGGTGGTTACAAGTTGTTATTGGTAATGGTAGAATAAAAGCTACACAAAGGAGATTGAATTCAAGGTTTTCCTTCTAAAAGGGGGCTATAGTATAGAAATAATGAGGTAAGAGGATGGATTGTTGAATCTACTCTTCAACTGAAAAACAATGACTATTCTCAAATATTTTACATTGTTATGAAATTTTGTATCTTGTTACAAATTTAAGGTTACTTTGTTATATTCATATTTATATACATGTCCATGTGTGAGTATATGTTTCTACTCTTGTTTAAGGTATTCTACCAATGCAGCTCATTCAAAAATGTTAAGTTTTAGGTCATGAAAGCTTTTCTGGATAATAAACACAGGTTAGAAGTTAGTCATCTATCAAAAAATCAAAGTTATAATCATGTTAGGTATGTTTTCAAGGTCAGACAAAGATACGTTAAAATAGATGGTCTTCAAACACTTCAAAAACCTATGTTTTTTGTAGAATATGACATTTATAACACAGGGCTTTTCATGACAGTGAGACACACCTGCTCCTGCCCAGCACCAATTTACTTCAGAAAAGGATGATAAGCATTGAAGAACCTCCACATGGAGTTTGCTTTCAATGTGACAAAACTAGCCAATAAACTGCCATTGTCTCAACTGCTGACAATATGCTGGTCAAACTGGACAAGCAGGACACAAAAGAAAGCAATTGTTGAACCTTGACAAGATGAAGCAGGACAGTTCTTCAAAATTCCTGCTTCTCAAAAATGTCTGTCAGATATTCTAGACTTGTCAACCAAAGATGGATACCGGAAGGCTGTAGAGGAACCTGAGGTGACTGTCTAGGCAGCCAGCTGTCTTTGTAGTTTCTTAGGTTTTGGAAGGTTTTTATTTTGAACTTCCTGTTTATTCAGGTAATATTATTTTCTTCCCAGATCTCTAATGGGGAACTGAAGACTAGATACCTATAGTTACTGTTTTCCTTGTTAGCAAATTTAAAAAAAAATCACAAAAGGTGTAAAATGTCTAGGCTTGAGAAACATAAAAGCTTAAATTGTTTAAGAAAATGTTTGGGATCTAAAAGGATACTTTTGGTTTGTTAATACAAGTTAGGATAAAAGGCCAGTTATCTTGACTCACCAAGATAAGATAGATAATGGAGTGTTTTCTCTGAATTTGTTAAATACAAATGAACTAGAGATTGTGAATGTAATTCTTACCTGATAATTGTTCTTATTGTATGTAGTTTTATTATGTTAGAATTAAAACCTTTCCTTCTTAATTAGATGGGGGAAAATGTTGCAGAATATTTGCTTACACCATAAAGATGTGGCTTTGCCAAGGTGCACTGTAATTAGGTTAATAAAGAACTAATGGCCAATAGTTATGAAAGGGATGTGAATAGGATTTCCAGGGAGAGAGGAAGAGATTAGTAGAGGTACACAGGAGATGTGGGAGTCAATCATACAGCATAAAAGAAAGACAAAAAGCCACGTGGTAAAACATAGATTAATATAAGCAGGATAACTTAAGTTATAAGAGCTAGTGTAGCAATTTAATCTAAGGCCGAACTTTGACAATTAATAATAAGCTCTCCTGTTATTTGAGTACTGGCTGGTGGGACAGAGAAAAACCCATTACACTATTCAGTTACCATTGTTACATATATAATATCTACTGAGTTTTTCATCAGTGTGTGTACATTTCACCATGATTACTTGCACCGGATAAACTATCAGGTAGCTCGGGCAGAAACTGCATCTTCTCTCAACAGCCATTGAGTACTGTAGCTCGTCATCTAAGACTGGGGACTTGCTACATCCCCCCCCCCAAATCTGCACTGGCATGTCAAGTGGAGTTGTCATTATACAGGCTCTGTATTAGGTGAACATAGTACAAATCTTTCATGTGCATTTTAATAGAAGGTAAAAAAATAAAAATATGTTCTTTGTGCATCATCCTGCTCCCAGCCTGGTATTAGTAGGTCTGTCTAAATACATCATTTTTCTACTCAGTTGTAAGCTTTGAAGAATAATTGTAGCAGGTGACATACTTATGCTGTAGATATAGTAGTTTATCCCCAAAACTGATGAACTTCCATTTCCCACACCATTAAACAAGGATTTTTAAATCAACTTCATGGCCATTTCTGTGTCTTTGAGATTTCAAGAGAGTAGGCAAAATAGTCCACCATGTTATAAGCAATCAATAATTCTTACTTTCTGGTTTTATTATTGTTCTTTTTTCTGGCTCCTTAATTACATAAGCATATGGCATATGGCCAGAGAGTAAAAATTGTCTGTCAGTGTTCACTCAATTGAATGATTAGGACTTTGTCTTACAGACAACATATTTGTTACCCTTCATTTTGGTTGATCCATGGAAGTGTATATACTTGTGTTTGCAATATCTGACACAGTATCCAGGATATATATCTTTTTAGTCAATAAATAGATGAAATGGTAAGAAAATTAGTAACTTACAAATCTATTTTTAGTTCTCATTGAAACATGTACAGTGTGAAGCTTTTATATGAGTTTATTTGATCTCTGAAATGACTGGACTTCCCATTTGATATGAGAGGAAATATAACACCAAGAGTCTCCTCAAACCAAGTGACTCACAAGCAAATGGGAAAGTCTCATCTCCTCCTCTCCCCTTACATATTGACTCAAAAGACCACACTGCGCTAGAAGCAAGTGAATTATAAGTGTCTCACAATACAGTATTAAAAACACTTACGTTGGTATTATTTATATTCAAATATTGCTACTTTTTATTTATTTAACTTGAGAATTTAATACACAGGCAATATTTACATCATTTCTACCTCTCTGTCTCCAGATTTCAACTCCTTCTCCCTACTCCCTCTCAAATTTATGACCTCTTCTTTATCTTTCTATGTAATGCATGTGTGTATTATACACACACACGCACATACACACATACATACACACATATATATTGCTGAGTCTATTTTATGTTGCCATGTAGCCTGTATGTGCAGGTATTTAGCTGAGTAATTAGGATAGCACTTCACTGCTGGTTATCTCCCACTCCCACCCCAGGGAGCAATGCCACTATTGCACCCTTGGATATAACTTTCCATACTGGTCATTTTGATTTAAAAATTTTACATCTCCTAAGTACAGCTATTCATTACTTTTCTTCACTGGAAGCAAGGATAACACCTCCACATACATGTTTCTTGCCTCAGTTTCTCACCAAACTGAAAATTCACACAATATAGGATCAAGGATTGATTTACTATTTTTTGATTGATTAACTGATATATCGACAGACTCAGGTTGCATTAACCTATAAAAAAATGAAGGAGTGTGCTGACTACTAGAGCAGGCTGAGTAGCAAGCATTAGCCAAAATCAGGGTGACTACTCACAACTTCATCATTAGCAATACTATTTTTTAAATAACAGGCTTTTAAAATAATCTAAGATGCTGCTGCTGTAAAAGTTAAAACCTAAAGGGAAAACAGTAACTGACATCTCTCACTACGCTAAATACATTCAAACATGTTTTTACACCCAGGTACTAACTATTTTATTTCAGATAATGATTGGCCAGTGATTTTTAAAAACATCAATATGTCAGCATAATTAGTTAAGATCTAAAAAAGTGTTACTTTCTGTGTAGATGCTTAGGCACATTTTAAATGCAAATGGAATATTTTAAGAACTACACATCATCCCCCTCTTTCAAAAGTCCCAGATTTCTTGTTCTTCATTGTTGAAAATCCCCAGCTCCTCATTTCCTGTCACCATTGTAGGATAAAAGAGTCTCCGCTGCAAACTGGTCTTTCTTGAAGAATCCATTAAAGTTTAAGCTTATGCCTTGCATCAGGAAAGTAACATGTTCATTTCCCTTGAGCAAATCCCAACTCTTTTGTGTCACTTAATAAAAGGGGAAAAAGTGAAAGAAAGAAAGGAAAAAATATTATTTTTTTTTCTTTCTTGTAAGTCTCTCTGTGTAAAGCACCATTTAGAATTCGAACTTCATAGTGGCATGAGCAATGGTCAGTAAAGATGGTAAGTGCTGTCTGTATTGTGTGTGATAATTGCAGAATGATGATTCTAAACAAAAATAATCCTCAGTAAATCATAATGCAGACAAAAATCACAGGGAAATATTCATGGTCCCTCGAGGAATATATTAGACAGTGTTTAGAAATAAATTTGAGGGTTATCCTGGGAACGGGAGACATGGTTTTCTGTTTTCCAATCACATTTGTTACATGTACTTTTGAGGGAAAAGATAACCAAGTTAAGCTTCTTTATAAAACTGTCCCAAAATTCTCCTTTAGGAGAGTGTTTAATGTGACTTCTGATTTGAGTAATAGAGTCAAAGTCTTGAATACCAGAAGGAAGCAGAAATTCTGACTGAAGAACAGCACTTCGCTCCACAAACAAATCACTTCATCCCAACATAGAGTCAGGAAAGAAACAACAAGTAGTGTAGGGGTGAAGTAGAGTTTGCCTCAACATAAAAAAATCATTTCAAATCTTAAATATCATCTATTGCACGAGTTCTATTATAATAAAAACCCAGAGCCAGATATTGGGAAAAAGCTGGAAAATCAGAGAGACAGGGAACAAATCACAGTTAATTCTCACTCAGTCAGCTCCTCAGACCTAATAGGGTAGGTTCTATGCCCAAGAGTTTTCAGACTGACTGGGCATGCAGGCAAAAGGGGCAAGCTTCTGCCTTTTCCTGCCTTATCTTTATTTCTCAACTCAGCTATTTTCCTTCCTTATTCAATATTCCTAAAGCTAGAAATAAAAGCATGTGCTACTACTGCCTGGCTCTGTTCAGCCTTCAACTCATAGAGATCCAAAAGATCTCTTAAATGCTAGGATTAAAGACGTGGGCCATCACTCTCTGAACTTTATGGCTTGGCTCTGTGAGTGACTTTGTCCACTGATATTTCAGGCTATTTTTATTAATTATATAATGTATCACCACAGTTGTAAGCCCATATGCATGCCTCTCCATCATCCCAGCTCAGGCACATCCTCATGTTTATCTGACTTGGGAAAACTGAGTCATACTAATTAAGCTCAAAGAGACTGGTCCATTTTGCCAGAATGTGTGATCTGCATTTAGGGAGAAATGAAATGGAGACAGGACACAGCAACTCTATCTCATTCCTTTTTCTATAAGCTAGCTGTGCCATAAGTAACATGAGCATAAGAACATGGTAACAAGACAAAAGAGCTTGGGAGCATCCATTTTCATGTAGATGGACTCAGGTTGAATGGTGGACTTCTAAAAAGCAGGGACATGGCTGCTCAGTGTATGCTCTTGCCCTCCCTGAAACCCACTTCTGAAATTGTCTTCTAAAAATGTTACAACATGTCCCATGGTGTTGTTCTTCCTTTAATCTTATTTATTATTTAAAAATTGCATGCATGTATACACTCTGTCATGGCCATACTCATCATATTTGCTTCTTATAATACCCTTTTAGTGTCCCCCAACACTTCTCCCTACAAAATTTATGTCCTATTTATTTTATAAACTACAAAATCCAGTAATACTGCTGTACTGAAAAGCAGGTATTATTGCCTTGACCTAGAGGCATGGCCTCTTGACCATCATAGATTTGGGAATCTCCTATGGCTCTAGGGCACCAGTATTTGGGATACAGCTGGAGGGCTAGTTGAAGATGGGGCACATGTAAGCAGAGCCCCCCCCTCTCTCATGCCATTGGATAGAGGACTTGAACTACTGAGTGAAGCTTCATTGAACTAGCCCATCCTTTCCAAGAACTGTATGACCATTTAATCCCTCTTTGTATCAGTGAGGGATTTTCTTTGAACCCTTTAATAAATAAATAATCAGTTGCCCTTGATTATTATCATAGTATGCTGCCTATACATGTATGAGTGTGAGGTGAACGATGGTGCATGGGTAAGCTACCAATGGCATCCTAGCTTCTCTTACTCAATGTATTTCCACTGATTTGGGTTAGCACAGGAAGGCAGTGTTTTTACATCCAAGCAAGTATTCTAAGGAGGAAAGAACTAAGAAGGAATGTATGTACATTTACAAATCTATTGCACGAACTCTAGCTAGCATATAATAAAAACTCAGAGCCTGAAATTGGGAAAAATCTTGAAAATCAGAAAGAGGAAACAGACCACAATCAATTCTCACTCAGGCAACTTCTTAGGCTGAACAGGGTAGACACTGTCTTCAAGAGTCTTTAACCTGACTAGTCAGTTCTACAGAATGAATAAATCTCTGCCTTCTCCTGCCATAAATATCTTCCCTTTCTAGCTGTTTCACTTCCTGGTTCAACTCTGTATCATAATCTCAGAGTTAGGATTAAAGGTGTGAGCTACTACTGTTTGGCTGTTAGGCCTTGAACTCACAGAAACCCAGAAAGATCTCTATGTCCTGAGTGATAGAATTAAAGCTGTGGGTCATCACTCTCTGACTCTCAGGCTTGACTGTGGATGATTCTGTTTTCTGATATTCCAGGCTGATTTTATTAAATACTAAATATATCACAACACAAATCCATGGGCCTAATTTTGAACCTTGGATGATCTTTTGACTTGGTCAACAGAGTATTACCTCAAAGCCTGCTCTTCCAGACAGCAGAGTGTAACCTAAGACTTTATAAGTTTCCAAACAAGCTATAGCCTCAAGAAAAAGCACTGCATTTAGTTCAATAAACCTCAGTATGTTCTGTTACCCAGTAATCATTAACCAAGTTATGCATTTCCTGTATATGCTAATTCTAATACTTTTCATCATCTTTTTCAAATATGTAAATATACCAGAAATTATACATTGTATTGTATGTAGAAATCAAGAAATTAAGAACTCTGGATTGAAGACATAAGTGATGGGTAGTATTGAGTTTTGGCAATTCTGCTGCTTAGAGTGAAATTTGGGGAAGATTTATCTCTATTGAATACACTAAATCAGTATTGATAAGAATCTGGGCTTAAATAAATAGCTGTCTACATAGTCTACATCACCATCTTCTATTCCTCCCCTTAAGATCACTATGTGGGGTTATGTGTTGTGCTGGTTAGTTTTCTCAACTTGATTAGAACAGAACCAGAGATACTTGGGGAGAAGAAAGCTTAATTCAGCAGTTACCACACTCAGAATGCCCTGTTGGTGAGTCTGTGCTGAGAGGGGGCATTTTCTTGATTAATTACTGATGTGGAGGGCCTAGCCTACTGTGGCTTGCACTATCCCTGTGCAAGTGAACCTGGGTGCTCTGAAGAATAAACTCACTAGCCATAGGGAGGGAGTAAAGCATCCAACAGCACTGCTCATATCTCCTGCCTCTGTTTCTCCAGCCCCGACTTCCTGAGGATGCACTGGGACTGGGTCATGGAAGCCAGATAAACTCTTTTCTATCCAAATTTCTTTTGGTCGTAGCTCTTATCCCAGCAACATAGGACAAACAAAGATATAAATGATTATAAAATCTTTATCCCTAAGTATATCTTTCTGAAAAGTAAAAGGCAACCCTATTAACTTTGCCAATGAGTGAACCCAGGAGCATCTGAACTATTCTCTTTTCTCAAAAAAATAATTAGAAAAAAATTGACTATAGGAAGCCAGTTAAAGACAGACTTGTGGAAATAGAAGATAAACATTAACGTCTAGTGATGAGATGATTTAAGATGTGTAGACTACAATAAACAATTCATTTTTGAAAATACTGTTTATTCTTTCCTGTGTTTAGTATGAATAACTTCAACAGTTCTAGAGGTAATTTTATTTAGTTATGTGTTATTCAAGGTATATGCACATATGTGGTACTCTACCCAGGAGACATCCTGGGTTTCAGACAGGATCTCTCACTGGCTTAGTATTCTCTGATTAGGGTAGAGAAGAAGCTCCAGGGATTTGATATCTCTGTCTCTTTAGTGCTGAGAATACTACTAAGCAGCAGTTGCCCAGGACCAAACGCAGGTCCAGTGTTTGCAAGGCAAGTACTTCACTGACTAAGTTATCTCTCAAAGTCCCCTGAAGGAATATTAAAGTAATGCTTCCAAAGGCTTTATTGGCCAAGTTTCCAAGGTATAAATTCCACACATCACCCTTAGTCATCCATATATAAGGTATTTGTTGCTTGAGTGTTGGCTAACTTAAATGTACAAAGTATACAGAACAGTCTTTGTAAGAGGCAAGATCAGAACCTACAGGCATCTAAGCCAGATAAACATGGGCTGCTGATCTCAACCTACTGCAAAATTCCCCTCACTTTTAAATCATTGCCTAAGGGGTCCTTAAAGTATCTAAGCCAAATTCCTAAGGCGCACTTGGACATCTGTAAGAGTTAGAAGAAGCACACAGTTACACAGTTTCTGTCATGGGGGTAGACTTTCTCCCACCAAAGGGTGCATAATAAAAATTTCCAGAAAATGGGAGATTTTTTGAAATACTATAAATTAAATTTCCTGAGTAATCAATAAAACTAAGAAGCATAAGTCTGTGTCTAGAAAGATGACATCTGTTAGTAGATGACTAGCTGCACAGCATGGGAGCCTGAGTTCAGACCCTAGAATCCATGTAAAAAGCTGTGAGCAGTGGTATAATTATATATAGACCCAGGACTGGGGAAGGAGAGACAAGAAGATCTCTGGGATTTCTGTCTATATACCCAGGACTGGGCAACAGAGACAGGAGGATATCTGGGATTTCTGCCAGTCCTGTTAAAGTGATTCACTGAGACAGCAAGATCCAGAAAACTAAGGAAGAAATGGATTGAGGAGCAGAACTAACACCGCTAAACATATGCATACCCATGTGCATATGGACCTTCATAAACCCACCCACCCACACCCCTGACACAAGGCATATATCTTTCAAAATGTAATATCTTCAACATGGTACCTTTCTGTATTTAGAAATTTTATGCAACAGTGACAAAGAAGTCCATTGTAAAAATAATCAGGCTATCTTTGCTTCCATAATAAACTGAAGCACCTGTCTATTATGTAGGTACTAGCATACATACAGGAATGCATATAATATAACAGCATCATCACTGCCACACAAACATCTAAGAAATAGCTGCCTAGAATATCAGAATTTGTTTTTTTTATATTCTTTCAATTCAAATCCCAGTGGTCACTCTGACATTCAAGATGAGAGAATTGCGCTTCTGTGCTGGATGAACAAAATGCGTGTTTCTGTCTGGCACAGTGAGTTTCTTTGGGAAAGCAGCCGGTAGAATGATGGAGCCTTTGTTTCTCTCTGAAAGGAGCAAGGCTGAAACCATTTAGTAAATAATACCCAGTGACCCCCCAAAATACAGCCTTCCTCTCTCCTGAGGATATTTAAAATTTCCTCAAACCTTGCCTCCAAACACCGGTAATAGGACTCATTTCCAGATAAGACCATACACCATGAATTTAATCCACAGGGAAAGGAGATGTCAATTTCCTCTCACACTTTCGTGCTTCCAATTCTTGTTTCCAGTCCTCATCGTTAGCTATTGAGATTCTATGTGAGACAAAAAGCATCAAAGTCCACAAAACACTGAAGGCATTGTAAAGAGGGAATCGAGGAACTTTGCATAATCTTTTACTTCTGGTTGCTAGAAATGACCATGTGCTGAAGAGAAGGGACAGGATACTCAATCCATAGCAGATGTTCAGAGCTCATCCTGAGCCTTAGTGCATGAAACAGCCAGGCTATCAGAAGTCTAGGCAATATTAGAAGCCTTATTGGTTTAAAATTTATCATTTTTCCCATGAACTTTTTAAACTTTGTTGAGAATAAGTTTGGAAGCTGAGTGAGGGCGACAGAGGCAAAGGCAGAGACAGAGACAGAGGAGACCATTACAAAAATGAAATCGTAGGGTCTGGAGAGTTGCTTTCAAAGGAGGGGGACAGAACAGATTGCTGTGGGAGGGTGAGGGTGTGAATTCGTGTCATATAGCTTAGTTTCAAATGCCAGACCCACTGTTTTGTAGAAATCTGAACACAGGAAATATTATTAACCTCTTTAACCTCAGTTTCCCAATCTGAATATGAAGTGATTGAAAATGCATATCACTCACTGGCCATCAGAGACTATGAATATATTCGTTCTGTCCATATGCCCTTATGCTTTACTCCATCAGACTCTATAGCTACAGGTAGACTCAGACAGACCGTCTGGACCAAGGGACTTTCCTCAATTACCAGCAAATGCATATCAACAATTCTAACATTTTGACCTGTGTGAGGAAATGTATGCAAGCTACTATTAACTCCCATTCTGATAGCTTTAAAAATGAAAAACACAGTTCCCATGATGGAGAGCAAGTTCAAGTATCAAGCTGGTAAAATTATCAGTTTGTTCCTACAATTGAATCTAATAGGTAATTGCAAAAGCCATTATTACCTGAATAACTTAGCTTTTTCCTAAATAACTGGGGTGCTGGGAACAGCTGCAGATGCCATCACCCCTCTTCCTGTATCTTGGTTTGGAAGTAGTGATTCTCACACTGCATTACATTTGGTGATAAATGTGATTTTTTTTTTTATCAGATAGAGTATCTCAGCAAAAACATTTTCTGTTGAAATGTAATAGACATTGAGATAAAACTTTTAAAAAGGAAACTGTATGTACATTTTCTGTGCTTCTGCTACACATTACCTACATGTCTGTCCAGGCAGTTCTCTACTTCTCAGCATCTCCATTTAGATGAGAATGCTGCATCTTGGAGGGAGCTCATGTCAGTCCTGAGTTTCAGATGCTGTTTCCTGCTCTTCTGCTTGCCCTTCCAAAGGTCTCCTTCAAGCTGATCAACGACTCATGTTCATCATTGCTGAGGTCAACTTGATGGCTTCAGCCTCGACACTCACATCTAGTTGATCAGCATATCCTGCTGGATTTACTTTTAAATACAGATACAGAAGCATCAGAGTAGTCCAAACAGACATTGGCTCTAGTCTATACTATTGCATAGCAACAGCAGTGTTGAAAGTGTTTGGCACTGTAACATGTAGATAACATAATTCATCTGATTGTCTGAACTGAACTCCCAGGAATATGTAATGTGCATATCCTTTCTAATTTGTAGGTGGGAAAACTGATACACAAGGTGGAAGTAACTTGCAGTAAAATAGAGGAATAGCTCCCACCCATGATTTATCCACTTTGCTCTCAGTGTATTCTCACAGCAGAGCCATAGTCAAGCATCCTTTAAACTCCATGATGACAACGGTACATTCTCACTCTCCTATAGTTCCCTGTATCTCACAAAGAATGCCAGCCCAGTGGCAGAGGATGGAAGGCCTTGCGAAGGACTTTCTTTCCTATGAGTCATACCTTCTATCAGCCAGACATCAGTTCTTTCCCCGCTGTCACCTGGAGCATTCCAGGTGATGCTCTGCCATAGCCTCAAGTTCACTTTTCTTGATCTTCACTATCTAGACATCCTCCAAATCCTTGCTGGGAGATCCCTTCTCCCTGATCTCTGCATGAGTCCATGGAAAACTCTGTACCTATACTTTACACAATTTGTCTGATCTATTTCTCCTTCAACAGATACTTTCCAACATTAAGAAGGGTAGCTTCTCTGTCTTATTTAATAATCACCTCCCTCTACACCCTACTAATGTCACAAGTTTCTGTCACTCACAACTATCATGTGACCACCTAGTCTCTGCTATTTTCTGTGGTAGCAATAACAGACCAAGGAAGATATCACAGCCCCGCTGACTATATCTACACTTACACCCACCCTTCTGTTCCTTCTCTTCTAGATAATTCATGACCTGGATTTTGTCCTTTCTCTTCTGAGCAGTTTTTGATTTTTAATTTTACTCTGATTTGTTACATAAAAAACAGGGTAGCCTTTCACCCTCAACAGTACCAGCAGCCTTCCTGTGAACTGGATGCTTATGACTAAATAGATACTGTGGAGATCACTGTACTCAGAGTTCAAATATTCCAGCAGTGTTCTTAAACTGTATTCAACCCCTGCATCTCTTTGCTTAATTCTGTATCGCTGGGTACTTCAACTCTGCTTCAACGATTTCATCATAACCTATCCACAGGAAGCAGCTTTGGCTACTATGATTTTCTTTAAAATACACTCTGGTTAAAACTGTACATAACATTTGAATTCAGGCTTTTATTTTCAAAGGCTAATGTGTATTCTTGCTTGATCTCATAAGCTTGCCTCATGCCCATGTAATAAAAATACCAAAAACATATTAAATCCAATGTCTGTTATCGCTCTATCCATTTTCCTCCATTCACATAACATAACAGATCCATACAACGATTCAAAGTAAACTCACAGTTACCTTGATTTTATTTCAATCTTTTCACCCATCATTTAAAACTTAGACTTTTAACTTAGACATTTTTATTTATTTATGTCATATTCCTAGTATATCTCATAATGATCACATATGCTGTTACCCTAGCAGTCTTTTGAAATAAAGTTAAACTATAACATAATATCCTGAAATCTATAAATGTGTTAATACCCTGGAGTTGTTATAGAGGCTCATTTATCACCTACTACAAATTTTTGGAAGCAGACAGATTTGTATTAAATTCACTTTCATCTATATTTTTTATACCAGCTTTACTAAGAGAAGAAATTAAATGGTTATTTTTGTGCATTTCTTTGACTGTCTCCAATATAATAAATTAAAAGGTAAATTAAAAGATAAACTGATAAATGGACTTTTAAAAAGGTGCTATACTCAGGGTATTAGAGATTGTTCAGTGGTAATAGCACTTGGGGCTTTTCCAGAGGACCCAAGTTCATGTCCCAGCCCTCATACTTGATGACTCACAGCTACCTGTCACTCCAGTGCAGGGGATCTGATACTCTCTTCCGGCCTCCAAGAGAATTTTTGTACACATGTACACACACAGACATAGACACACACACACACACACACACACACACACAAACACTACTTATGATAAATGTTTATTCAAAAATATGCTACAGTTCAATTTTATGTTAATTGATTCTATCAAAACCTACTTATATATATATGTATATATATTAAATACTATCATGGTTGTACTATGATTGAATAGAAGAAAAACTTTAAAGTGATTCTGGTTTTAGGAATATTTTAAAATCCAAGTTTTTTATAAAGTAAATTTCAAAATTATTATTTACATACAAGGCTTCCAATAAAAAGCAACAAATTGGAATACAACTAAGATATATAAGTCATACAACATGAAAATGTTGATTTCACATCCCTGACCCCATATAAATTACTAAAGTCTACATAGAGATTAGTAAAACACAGGGCAATATTCATTTATTGGTCAAACTGATAGTTTATCAGAAATATATTGGGTTTCTATAAGTCATTATTTAAAAAAGACATTTGATATTCTACTTGCTACAAAATATTGTTATCTAAAACTGCTCATCATCCAATGTGCTCAAAATATGTCAATATTTTCCCATTATAATCAATAAATTTACATTACAGGTATTGTGCTATGATTTTAATTAAAAATGTATTAATCTTGATACTGGGGTATTTTCCTTTATTGTGAATTCAAAGTTGACTTTTATTAGAAACTAGTTAACTCAAGTCAAAGCTGCTAGACTGGAAGTCAGTTCTCAGTCACTGACAGAATATATCAGGTACACATTCATTCTAAAGAAATCAGTGTCCACCTCCTCAATACCTTGAAGAGGAGGATTCAGACAACACAGTGGAAGAAAGGAGGGAAAGGAAGCAAAGACCGCAGAGGATAATAATGGCCTCTTTGAGTCTTTTGGTAAGAAACAAACCCATTCACCCTGATTGAAAGGAGCTAAGTGCCATTGGTGGCAGGCATCACTGAGCTTCAGCAAGTGTCAAACCTGGGGGCAAGGGAGAACAAAGTGCAAGGTATGAGCACTGTGCAGCATTTTCAGCCATCAGAACACACACACACACATACACACATACGCACTCACACTCATAGCTACTTCTCTCTGTAAACAGATGTTTCATCTCACCAGGGCCACAGACATCTACAAATGAACCTCTCAGCATGAGCCATGCAGACCTAGTGGTCCAGAGAGCAAGTCATCTTGTCGGCAGGCTCTGTACTCCTAAGCCCAAGATTCAAAACCAGAAAATAATTAGTACATCTAATGGGTAAGCTTTTTCTCATTTCTAAGTTTTATTTTTATTTCAAACATTCTAATTGTAGTTTGTAATGACATCTCATTGTGGATTCAGCTTGTATTTCCTTAAGGGCTAATTATGTTGAACATCTTTCTGCGGCTTTTTTGCACAAAAAATATCTGCTCTGCTCAAGTCTTTTTGCCCAGTTTCTAATTGAATTTTGTTACTTTTGAATCTTGTTGTTTCCTTGGGGTATTTTGTTGTTTGTTTGTTGTTTTTCTCTTTTTCGTGTGTCTTGAAAAGTCCATGTTGAAGTCCAACCTCCTAAGGGTGTGCTTAGAAATAAGTGTCTAAAAGCTCATTCAGAGGAAATGTAAACTGTAGGCAAAGCACTGTTCAAATATCAGTGTCCTTGTAAGAAGAGACATCAGGACTGGGGAGGTAGTCCATCAAGTGGAGTGATTGCAGTGTATGAGGGCCAAAGTTTGATCCCTTGTACTCATTAAAACAAGTCATGGCTGTATTGACTCTCCTGGGAGTCCTTCCCCTTCTGAGGATTGAATAGAAGAGTAGGGTGAGGGGAAGCTGAGTGATGGCTGGAAAGACGGGAGGAGAGAGAAGAGTGGTTGATATGTTAAAAAAAACTTTTAAATAAAAAACATGAAAGATAAAGGTCATGGTTGTTTATCTTGTCATTTCTAAGTTGCGAAGATGGAGACAGGTTCCCTGTCTCATCAGCCTATTCTAGTGGACAAATTAAAGCAAGTGAGAAACCCTGTCTCAGTCAATAAAGTGGAAGGCACCTGAGGTTGACCTTTGACCCACAGGTGCATAAACATCACATGTCACAGAGCAGACATCGTTCTTATTTTCCACCCTTTCCGATTTTTCTCTCTTTCTTAATTTTTCTCCGACCCTCTCTCAAACACCCAAGAATGGTCATGTGGTGGCATTGTCATACGTCATAAAATACAATCAAGAAATATCTCCAATTTGTGATGATTCTATTTGAAATGTTTAGTGAAATTTTCCAGTGAAAATATGTAGCCCAAAGAGTCCTCTTAAGTTTTTGTATATAAATTCCACTTGCTCACAAACACAGGACTGTTTACATTATCCATTTCACACTGGGCGGGATGCTGTAGTCTGTAGGTCTTGAGGAAGTGTGCCAATTCATCTACATTGGTAAGCCCTGGTAATACCCACTTCCACACACTGTCTTCCTGGAGGCTCTAAAGGCCCAATGGTACCATCTCATCCTAGGGAATGGTGACCTCATCTGGATTTGTTTATTCTCTGCTTTTTTGCTGTGCTAGAGTTCCACTTAGTTACTTTTTTTTTTTTACTGAAAAACCATCTCTCTTTTATTGTATTTGTTGAGTTTTATCATAAATTAGGATAACTGCTTCTCTTGCTGATTCCTTATAGTTATTTGCATTAATTATGGTCTTTTATACTATTTTTTATTCAAGGATTTTTAAAATTTAAGTGAATGTGTGTGCCTGCCTGAGTTTATATAAACCATGTGTATATATGCGTCCATAGTGGCCATAAGAGGTTTTTAGATTCCCTGTAACTGGAATTACAGATGGTTGAAAGAAACCTAATGTGTGATCTGGTAATGGAACCTGGGTCCTCCAGAAGAACAGCACACACTGTTGCCTGCTGAGTCATCATCTCTCCATGCTCTCAGTTTAGATATTTAAGGTAGAAATTCAGAAGGTTAACTAATTGGGAATGCATTTTCTTCTCTAATAAAAGTGTGAGATTGCTTCTGACACCCCCTACATACCTAACCACCAAAGTTGCCGAGACTGATTCAGAATTGGGGGGACAAAAATGTGGAGCTGATTCTATTCCAAATTTATTCACTCATTAGGTGTTGTAAAATGGCAGTATTCTAACTCCATCAATGCTTGTTCATTCATGTTGCCTGTTCACTAAAGACAATTTCCCCTTGATGAGTGCTTGGTTGCCCTAGTAACCTAGTGTCAGCTTTCCCCATGATTTCTCAAGTACTCCATGAGTTGGATGCACTGTAAGCTATCTAACATTCTCTAGCATTGGATATATGAACTATTCCTATTCATTTTTTCTTATATAAACCCTGCATTGAATGGCACCATCCAAACAATTCTTTATGCTTTTGTTATTGGTTCTATTTTCTCTGTATGCAGATTGTATACGTACATGGTGATTATCAAGGAAGGAAGGGTATAATTTAAAAACACATATAAACTTCCTGATACTATAATAAATTACTGAAAATTCAAGTTTCCAACAATACCTGCTTATTATCTCTCAAGTCTGCAGGTCAGAAGTACATCTAGCTTGAATAAACTTTCCAGTGGTGGAATCACACATCTGCAATCAAATCTGCATTTGCAAAGTGAGCTTTCTGGAGACTTTGGGCACAAGTCCATCACATGCTGAAACAGGCTGCTGTCCTAATGTACCACAAAGCCCCACACCACAGACATTCTTATCTTTTTGGTGAGTGTCCACAGTAAACCACTGTCAGGTGCTAGTTGCCACACCTAGTTTCTTGGATTCATGATTGTTTCTGTATATCTTCAAGGCTCAACCCAATCTTTCTCTCTTACTTGGAACTTCTGCAGGTTATTTTATCTATGTGTACACATATGTGTATGTATCCATGTATGAGTGCATGCATGTGTTTCTATCCAAATGTGTATTTGTGTATGCATGTGTGTAAATATGTGTGTGCATGTGCTAATAGAGTCCAGGTGACACTGTATCTGTCTTGGTTTCCATGACTACTTAATACTTCATTTTTTGAGTATCTGATATACAGCATGGTAGCTTCTCACTTATTGAAATAAAGGAGGGTATAGGAAGAACAGTTGTAGGTGGAAGAAGTGCTGTGGGGAAATCTTACTATTATTAAAAGCTACACCACTATCTGAACTATTAATATTATTGGGCTCTGTTTTCAGCAGCTTAAAGGAAGAAAATAAGACAGAAACATCAAGGGAAATGGAATGTTACTTCTGTTCATTAACACTTGTCTAGAACTGGCCCTCAGCAAGCGTCTTCAGCAAGTCTATGAAGCTTACCATGGTCCATGTAATATTGTCCACTGTAATATTGAATTATAAAATCCACTACAAATACAAATATGCAATTAATACATATCTTATAGGCACTAAGTCTGTCCTTGTTACTGAATATTTGTTACATGGCTGGGTTCAATACATGGATGAATGGATGGATGGGTGGGTAAGTACAAAAGTAAGGAAAACTATAAAGGGGAATAAAGTTTGCAAAGGTATGATTCTAAACTAGAACAAAGCTTATTATTAACACTAGAGTATGTTCAATAGAATAGAATAAGACAGTGGAGATGAAAATATAACATGGGTCAAGATGAGTAGCTCTGTAGTCAAATAAATGGTCCTCATGTAGTCAATGGGTCTTGTTAAAAACCCAAACAGATGGAAATAAATGTCACTGAAATTATTTAATGTAATATATCATATAAGGATTAATATTTATTAAAGGGTTAAACAAACACTCACAAATACAAACTAACCTTAATACAATTTTTAAAAAATCAAAACTTTTCACACTAAATGTTTAATCCTCTCCCCCCACAAATAAAAACAAACAAAAAAACAATTTTACGTTTCATGTATTTAACAATTTTAGCCATATACCATAAAGGGCAACATTCTCTAATGTCACAAACACTTTTTAAAATAATCTATAAATTCTACCACAAATAAACATTTACTAATCAATGGTTAATTTTCTCAGTAGATGAGTGTCTAAAAAAATTATTAATGAAACGAATAGCCAAAAGGGCTATGCTGAGCTGCACAACTTGACTGCCTAGTGATGGTGTCTAGCTCTGAGAAGGTATTTAAGTGGAAGCAGGTTTATGTTCAAGCAATGTTAACATCTCACCATTCAATGGATATGTCTTAGTGTTAATGCATTGTGAAATGAACAGCATATTTCCAGTCATCCTAGAAACTTCTGAACAGAGCTGCCACAGAGGCCTAGCTACTGCTTTCTTGCTCAGTAGAAAGCCACATTTATTGTCTAATGGGTCATTTAGGATTATCTTTGTTTCCTGATTAAAAAAAAAAGAGAAAAAAGCAAAACAAAACAAAACAAAAACATAGAAATTGAGAGTTTTAATGAACACTCATGGAACTCAGTTCCAGGTAGAGATGGGCTGTATTTTGAAGAGCTTCTCTTGTGTTTTTCCATCTCTTTCCCTTTATTACAGCCTCACTTCTGTGGCGACTCATTCACTGCTTAGTGCCATGCCCAGTTGGCCTTTGCAACCCATATTTCTAGTCTCCAGGAAAAAGGTGTGAGCGATCTTTGCTGTGTCATGTGACTTCTCTTGGTTAAATTAACTGAGTTGGAGTATGACAGGATAGATAATGGGAGATTCCTGTATAGACAGCACTACCTACCTAAAACATCCAGGAGCTGGTGGTCCATTTATCTGGAAGGTAAGTGATGCGAAATGTCTTTCTTTACTTTGTGAATTATCATTGGATAATCAAAAGACTGTTTTGGCCTATGGCAAGGCAAGGATTCTTTTCAGATGACATGTTTGTTCAGACACTTGTCTGCCCTCCATCAAATAGAATGAGAAGCAGGAAGGAAAACTGAGCATAGATAAAGGGAAGGAGGGCAGAGTCAGAGAGAGAGAGAGACCCTGCAAGCTGCTGCCAAGAGGCCCTTGTCTAGAACTGGCCTCTTGTAAAAGTATAAATAAACCAAGAGCCGCATGGCAAGACATAGATAAATATAAATTCATTAAGTTCTAAGAGCTAGCAATCAATATGCCTGAGCCATAGGAGCAGCATTTAATTAATATAAGACTATGTGATTATTTTGGACTGTTGGTCTAGATCTCGGGGCATGTCTGGGCCAGAAACTTCTTACCACAGGTAAATGTAAAGGTGAAGCAAGCACACTGGGGTCCTATTCTGCTTTACTTCTCTCTATCTTGTCTTCATTCCTGATTTGAGGTGCCCTTGATGAGAGGTCCTCCTCAGGCTTGTGTACAGAATGCTTGGTCCTCAGCTGCTTCTGCTGCTGGTGGTGTGTGTATGCGTGCATGCGTACGTGTGTGTGCGCACATGTGTGTGTGAAGTGGTGGGAACTGTAAGAGACTGGAGGGGATGTCTAGCTGAAGGAAGTGACTTACTCAAGGTAAGTTGATGACAGTTAATTTAGATCCAAAGTTTCTTCTCTCTCTTTCTCTCCTTCTCGCCTCACTCCACTTGTTTTATATTTTCCTTTGTCTTCTGCAGATCCCATGTATAGAAAACTAAAAAAGTTTTACAAAAAAAAGGTTATGTATAATTATGTGGGCAGAGGGTAAATAATCTGAATAAAAAAAAGATAATGAGGAGTAGCAGCACAAAGATTCTTGTAACAAAAGTAAGATAGCCATCTTATTCTCACTCTGGGCTCTGTGGAACAACAAGGATGACACAGAGCTGCAACCCTTGAGAGAGAATGAAAGAATCCACATATCCATAGGATCCTAGGAACTAAAAATTAAAATGAATTAATTATCCCAAACTTAACTCTCTGACCATTTCTGATATGTTAGGGTCATCCCAGTAGCCAACTCCAATTACAAGACCACCTGCCACCTGTTTCCACAGCAATTAGCTTCCTGGGGACCCAGGAGTGATCGAGAAGGTTAACAAACACAGGCATACTACCAGGAGTGTGTAAAATTGGGATGTGGTTGAACTGGCCAGCCCAGCAGGAGACTCTATTCTCCTTGAATAGCTACTACCTTTATTCTCTCTATAAAGACATAAATTTCACATTTATAAGTGCATTTATACAAAATTAAAGTATTTAAGGCGAGTGAGTAAAGTCATTTGTTGTTGAGCCAGATGGCTGAGTTCAGTCTGAGGGACCCACATACTGGAAGGAGAAAACATAATCCCAGCTGTTTTTCTCTGACCACCATGTGACATAGGCTTCCCCATTCTTTTCCTAATAATTAAATGTGATAAAAATTAAATAGTTGGATCACACTCCATTCTAGAGCTTGTCTGGAAGAAAAAAAACCGCAAATCTATAGTAGATTCCTTCGGCTAAGTATTATTTTCTGTGAATTGCAGTTTTACTTTATCTATTTTCAGTGAGCTAAGCGAATAATTGAGAAAGCAGGCTGGCCTGTCTCTGTTGATGGGGTGAAACCATAGGAAGGTTGGTCAAGGACAGCAGTAGCTTATACCTGAGAAAGCTGGCTAGTGACAGATTAATCCCGGTCACCATGCAGAGCTTGAGACACTCTTCTGGGTTTTGTCATTGGATTTTCTCTCCTTCACAGCTTCTGGCTGCTGTTTTTCAGATGACATGTTTGTTCAGACACTTGTCTGCCCTCCATCAAATAGAATTTAATGAGCACACTCTGCCTCTAATGGGTGACCTAGGAGGCATCCTTTATTTAGGAATTACAATTATACTCTTCAGAGTTCTCTATGGGTTCTAGGAAGAGTGACTGGCCATTGATTGGCTATCATTTGATAGAGTGTGGAGTTGTGGTTGACTTGCTGGGTGGAGCATTGGGAGTAAGCTCCATGCTATAGACAGGGTGTGAAAGAAAGTTTCAAAGGGACCAAAAATGAACAAATAATTTCATTTCTTGTTAAAATGTTTTGTTTTTGAGACAAAAGTATCCCTTTATTCTCTCACTTGGGAGAGCTCTGTTGCCAAGCAAAGAGTGTTATGAAGGGAAAAACTCACACCTGACAATTTTTTTTAGATGCTACTCTGCCTCTGTGCTGTGTAGGACTGAGAAGAGAGGATGAACACTCACATCTATTTATTCAAGGTAAGGCATCCACCACAGACCAAGCAAGAATCCTACCAAAGTCTTATTGGTGAATCAATGAGTTTTGGGAGAGATTACTTACAGGGGTTAAGTGAGGGTTGCTTACAGAAACAGTATGACTCACATACAGCTGTGTCACCAAAAAGCTCACCCCTGCACAGATGATGGTCACAAGAGCTGCAACCCTGGGGCTCTCACAACATGCAGGCAGTTTTGTGCATCTGAGACACTTTTTCTTTCAGCTCATCAGAGTCTCCTCCCCTCCTTCACAGCCATTTTCTGTTTGTGTGATCCTGGCAGAGACCTTCATGATTTCTGTTATGTTCACTTTTTAAAACATGAAGTTTGTTTCTATCTTGAGTCTCACGAACTTTCCCATTCTTTCTAGGAATGAAGGTTTCCATCAGAGCAAAGCACTACACAGAATCCTGTACCAATCTCATCACTGCTTTCTGGAGCACCCTGGCCACTCTGTCCAGCTCTTTTCTGTACACATGGGTAAGTGCTACACATGCTCAGCACTTCAGTCACAAACTCTACCTCACAGATCTCCTTTAAACCTGCTATTTTTGATATTTTCCCTTATTTTTCTTTCAAGTTCATCCTTAAATTTAAAATATCCCAAGCAAAATGCATTATCTTTCCAACAGGCTCATTCTCTATCTTTGCTCTCATGTCATGAATGATTTGTTTCTTGTTCAGGTTGTATGACTGTGGACCCTACAAGTGAGCTTTAGCATCTACCTTTTAACTCTTCACCATTCTAGCCAGCCTCTACACAATTCATCACCAATTCCTGATAATATTTTGACAAAGTCTTTGTGGAGTATTAAAAACAAACATTTATTTTGACCAACCACACTCTAGTCAAAATCACCATCAACATTCAGCTTGGTCTAGGGCAAAAACCACACCTCAGGATCCCTATCATTTTCCTGCCCGAAGTTTTACTTCTTAAATGTTTCCGGTAGCCTGAGGGTCACTAGTACATATAACCGTCAAGATACAAAGTTCCTTTTTCCAACTTGTTTTACCTTTTCTCTCCCATCTGCTCAGTCTCTCTCATCCACAAGTTACATGGATCATTCTTTCTTCGGCTCACAGACCTTTACACCTCATATTGCCCCTACCAAGAATACTGTTCTTTTCTGTCTTCTCAGCTCCAGGAAGTCTTCTGGACTTGTGTGACTCGGTCACAAATATCTATTGCATAATCTATTTTTATAACTCTTCAGAGCTATATTCATTTGTCAGAGTGAGAAATTTACTTTGCATTCTTTCTATCAGAACACACCCAATCACACATAATGGGAATTCCTTGCCCCCCACTCCTCTTCTATAATTTATTCACTTATTAACAGGGATTGTTTAAGCAATCAAAAGAGGAGTCTTGGCATGTTAGAAGAGCCTATGAGTCATGCGGAAGCATCCAGTTACTGTGACTTGTTATGGTCATCACCATCCCTTCTTCATAATTCCTGTTTTGGGGATTACACTCTTTAGACAGTGCCCATTCCACTTGCCTCAGGAGATTGGGATGTTGGTGATTCTAATTTAGATACCAGGTGAGTGAAGCCCTCTTAAATTAGCCTTTCACTGCTGAATTGAAAGTTTGGGTCTGAGCATCCCTGGCAGTTACTCACTCATTCAGAACTCTGACTGTGGCTTTGCTCAGTACTATTTAATAGTCCATACATGTCCCCTAAATCCCATGGGGTGGAGTTCAGTGGAAGCACATGAGACTCTAAAACAATGTTTTGTTCCTTGGTGGGAAGCAGTGCTCTGCTATTTAAAGCCCCACTTAGAATCCATCACAACATGTCATTCATTTCAGGGTACCACGACCCACCCTGCAGACAATGAATCTCCAATGACATTTCAACCTAAGTAATTATGCCTTTGTTTAGAGCTTTGTGAGGTTTTGGGCTCATGCTGAACCATATTAAGAAGGAATTAAAAAGAATTTATTCATCCTGTTAACTGTTTACTCTGAGGGGAGAAATTGCTTTGGGAGCATGGTAGAACTGCTTAGAATGAAATCAAAGTCAGAAAATAAAACCTCAGAGGCAGATGAGAGTTCTGTTGCTTTCCTGGACTCTGGTGGTCATGCTGGAGTACCCACTTCAAATGGACTGGGTTGAGCAGTGTTCATAGCTCACAGTACACACTTCTCTGAAGACCTTCCTGAGACTAACAGAAGTCACCTGGAGTTAAATATCTGACAAGTTATCCTTTGTTCATAGAGGATTCACAGCTCATGAGTGTGCAAAGAATAATACAAAACTATTTTTTTCTCAAAGTAATACACCTGAGTCATGCTCATTTATGTCTAGGTTCCCTGTGGGCTCCTTCTAAAACTAGACTCTGCCCTCAGACATACTGTGTTTATTTAGCTGGGTGTTTTTCCTTCTTGTCCACATGCTTGTATGTTTCCCTTGAGTCCTCAATAAATCAGACTCTAGCTCAGACAGAGTTCAAGAAAACCTGACTCTGGTCCCATTGAGACCCACTCAAACCACCATTCAGGTATGTCTAGACACAAACAACAAGTGAACTGAGTTATACATCAGAGTGGTTGAGAAAGAGCCATGATAAACACAGGCAAAGGAAAAGAATGTGCAGCTGGGGTTAGCAAGTAGCAACAGATTACTGACTACACATCTTTCCAACCTGGCCCTTGGGAGATAGACACCCCTGAAAACTGTCTTGAACTTTAAGAACTGGAACCCATATTTCCCAGAAGGCCACTGACTATGAAAAGAAACCTAAGTGGAGCTGTTTCTATGTTTCTAATTCTCTGTGTGTAGGCTGGAGAAAAGGTTATTCGCTTGGAGAAAGATGACACACAAGAAGATGATGATGAAGGTGGCCACTCGGGACTGTCTTAGCAAAAGATTTTTTCTCAGATTGAATCAGCAGAAAACAAGCATTCATAAACTCTGGCAGGTAGCAAGAAACTCTTGTTCAAGGGGGTACTGTCAGCTTTCAGCCTTAAAGATAAGAGTTAGGAGAAGATTAATAATACACCCTTTTCCAGTTTTTTGTTGCTAAAGTATTTGAAGACTCTGGATTGTGATGATACCTGTGAGAAGCTCATAATAAAAAACAAGCAGGTGTGTTTTGGAACACATGTGCCTTATAGAAAAGGGTTCATAAGAAAGCTAATCTTCATTTTCTTTTCAATGGAGCATCAACTGCTGGGTATTTTTCTGTTGGTCATTTGGTACTCTGTTAACCCTCAGGATCACAAACTTAGCAACAGACATTTAAAACTAACTTTACCAAAGGTGCTGTCCCTTGCCCTAAAAACAGTCTCATCCCTGGAGCTCAATTACCAACTATGGCATGTTAGTAAGAATATTAACTACAGATAGTTGCCATCCCTAAGTGAAAGAGGAAAATCTCACAGAACCCCACCTCTGGATGAAGTACAACAGGCAGTTAGTAGTTTCCAAGAACAGGAGACTCAGTATTCTTCAGGTATAATCTGCAACATGTTACCAAATCCTTAACAGTCAGTTCTAAAATTACACATATGTGAACAACACTAAATGGACAAAGAAATCTATATTTATAGACATATAATGTCCACTACCCAGAAAGCATAAATGACTGATCCTCCCTCATTTTACATAAACAACTGTCCTTTTTTCTTTTTTATGAATGGTACTGTAGATGAAAATGGGCCAATTTGAATGTTTGCACTCTCTCTTGCCATCTTCCCTGGGTGATATGAATGCATATCACCCAGTCCCATTTTTGACTCACTCCTGACCTCTTTGCCCACGTAAATTCCTTTAGTACACATAAACATGGAACACAGAAAGTTTCATTTCTCTTAAAATTATTTTAAAGATTTATTTGTTTTATTTTATGTGTATATATGTGTGCCTGAATGTATGTGTGTGTACTGCATGTGTGCCTGTGAATGCCAGAAAAGGGCATTGTATCCCTTGTAACTAATGTTACAAGCCATTGAGAGATTCCCTACAATTGTGAAGATTCCCAGGAGCATGCTGGGAATTGAATGCAGGTCTCCTGTAAGGTCAGCCAGTGCTGTTGAACATCCTCTCCAAACCCTTCTCTGTTTTGTTTTGTTTTTTAACAGTTAATAATCATTTTCTTTCTGACACTGTTGCAAACCCCGCATTTTTTAGTGTCTGTACCTTAATTATTTTCTGTTATCAACAACTGTAACATGTTGGGCATGAGATTCATCCTTATGTTCTTGTTGAGTTACATCATAAACTTATGAAGTCAGTGTACACACAAGGAAAACAATGCAAATATTTAAAGTCTTAATAACATTATAATTAATGTCTTATGGTACTATGTTTGCTATTGTACTGGTACCAGCAGATTGATCCTTCAAATATTGATTACCGCCCATCACACTTAAGTAAATCAATAAAAACAGTATTATTATTGATCTCATCATTCTCACAAAGAATATTAGGAACTACTCACATAATCAGTCTGTTGCCTTTACCATATTATTTTTATGAAGAGTTATTGGGAAGCTTTGTCACAGGTTAAAAGCAAGTAAAAGTAGTAAGTTTCCGTTCCCAGTCTTATTATGAAATAAACATGCTCCCCACTGAAAATAAAGATATTTTTTGTCTCTGGCCACTTTGGGGAATATGAGTTTGTAGACTCAGAAATTTGACAAAGCTGTAATTTTGTATGCTTTCCAAATATCTTAAACTAAAGAAATGTATCTTTCCCCATGCTGCTTGACTCCAAATCAGTTCTATTTTTGCAGTAATGCCAGAGGAAAAGGCAGCACTATGGTCAACAATGTGTTTAAGGCACAGACATTGCTGTTTTTCATTACACGAGGCACTTGGGGGGTACCTGAAGTATGAATGCCAACAAAGAGAAGCCAATTCTATTCTCAGTCCATTGATCTACAAGGAAAGTAATTCCATAGACATGCTGCTATGGAGGAAATTACACTTCCAGGGTAAGGCTGATAGTGATGTTTCTAAGCAGACCTATGTGCATAAACAAACACTGCTCTCCAAGACAGGTGGGCTTGCCTTGCTCAGAGAGCACGTGGGCTCCAAATTTATTCAGAAAGCATAATGATCATGAATATTTGTAACCAGGCATGGTATCTTCTTTTATCCTTGAACCTTTGAGGGTACACAAAATAATCACATTTCACACAACCCAGATTGTTTTCATTATTTCTCCTACTGAAACTTCATGTTGTAACTTAAGATACAAATAATTAAAAGAAAATGTTCTCTATGACATTAATAAAATGTATTTACTAGCAAAGATATTAACCCTTAGATACTGTGAGTACATGTAAATACATAATATACATATTTATATGTGATATAAATGTAGAACTCATTCGATTTTTCAATCCTGAACAAGATTTCTCTATGATAAATTAATAGAATTTAATTATACCTCTAAAACTTCAGATTTATTTTATGTGTGAATGTTTTTGTCTGCCTGTTTTTACATATGTACATCATGTGTGTGCCTGGCACCCATAGTGATTAGAAGAGGGTTACTATCTCAGGAAGCTGGAGTTGGGATGGCTGTGACTGACATGTGGGTGCTGGGAACCGAACCCGGGTCCTCAGGAAAATCAGCAAATGCTCTTAGTCACTGAGCCATGTCTCCAGCTCCAAACTTCATTACATCTTAATAAAACAGAACATGGCAGGATCTTTGATAATCTATCATACTTTTAAGAATTTGTTCAATGTGTCAGGTTAGGATACTGCCATTGATTTTATTTATCTCAATTTCTCTATGCCATATCCAATACAGTCACATTTAAAAGGTAAAGACGACAGATAAATGCCTTTTCCAATTTCTATGAAGCTGCTGGTGGGAAAGCATATCAACAAAACTATTTGGGGGGAAAATATTGTGTCTTCTGGTAAACTAAATATGTAATATATAACACCTAAGTTACATTCTGAGATTCACTGGTGAGACATATTTACACTACAGGAAAGGTGTATGAATTGCCCCTACTTGTCTAATGAAGATTAAGCCCTTAGTTATAACCCAAGGAAACTTCACCTCAACAATGAACATTTTGCAATAGTGAGAAATATATATAAAAAAGTAAGATACTGAAATGACATGAAGGGTTTAGGTCATGTGACCAGTTTTTTGTTTTTTTCACAGATAGGCAAGAACAAAACACTTTGAAATTTTGAAGTAAAGAGACAAAAATAGAGAATATTATGTTGATCTTGTATCACTATTTTATTTGTGTAACTGCTAGAAATGTATCCATTTAAAATAATAGTAGAATGATAAATGCAAATAATACAATGAGTAAAATAATAAGATACAGATGTCAGGCTGGACATGGCTCTATGGCTATGGGTCACTGAACCCTGGCCATAAGGTTTTCACATTCACATAGATGAATCTGTAGAAGTTAGTATTTCTGAGGGGAAAGAACTAGAGACTACTTTGTGCATACCCTAGTAATAGACGTTCCAATTCATGAAAAATTAAGTATTGCTTTGAATGGAGCTGTGCGTTTGTGTAGTATATTGATACATACCCAAATCCATAATTGTCTGGCTTGTTGGTAGAAAGGAAGATAACTGAACTCCGAGGGAGTCTGTGTGTATATGTGTGTGTGTGTGTGTGTGTGTGTATTTGTGTGTATGTATGTATGTATGCATGTGTGTATGTATGTGTGTGTATGTATATGTGTATGTGTATGTATGCGTGTGTATGTGTGTGTACATGTGTATGTATGTGTGTGTTTGTGTTCCAGAAACATGCTATTCCTTCAGCTACACCAGCCAGGTGTACTTACAGACTTTCTTTGGTAACTCACATATGCTATAAATTAGTTTTCACAAACATTACATAATTTGCAAAAATATAAAAGTTTGGCTTTAGCATTACTTTATGGTGATCATGCTACCTTCAAGATAAATTACTTCCAGATTAATAATCAAAATTCCACACAACTAATAGTTAATGTAGAAAAGACCTTTTGTAATTAAGTAGGGTTGAAAAGAAACATAAGATTCGACTTCTAGCTGAGACTTTGTCCCCAAATTTCACAACGAGAACAGTAAGCATCTTCCCCCAGACCCCAGCCAGTCAGTTGATCTCCTGTGTGGATGGTCCATGACTCTGCCTTCATCTGCTGTGGACATTCATGGTGTTGATTTGGGGCGAGAGCTTTCAAATACTGTGACTCTTATGCTCTAGAAATATTTTACAGCAGACCCTTTGAGTAAAAGAGTAACGCAAAAAAGACAGTATCCTCCCTTGGTCCACAGACCAGGATCTGTGTAGATTTCAATCAGGGCTCACATTAACTTAAAGAGGTCATTGGACCTATATCATCCCTTTATCTTTGTGCTGTGACATGCATTCATAAATAGTGACATGAACAGTCAAGAAAGGCTTTGCTGTCCAGAGGTGTGGGGGGACAGCCTTGGACAGTGCACTTGATCAATGTCACTGCTGGTGTCAAGAGCTGGTCATTAGTGCCCTGCAGATTTATTGCCCAGGTCAAAGCAAATTACTTTCTCTTCCTCTAGACCCAGCTGCAGAGGGTTTTAATCTTTTTCCTATATTTTCTCTCTTGCTTGGGGCCTGGCTGTATTGTTATTTGTGTGGTGAGGTCAATTAGTAGGATGGCTGACATATTAGAAATTGTCAGTTTATAAGAGATTAAGACAGCTATTCAACTAAAGGATTAATATGTTCTACACCCAAAGGTGCCATCATCATCCATACCCTTCTACAATTTTTATTGCAATCATGTTAACAAATATTCACCTCCCATGATGATGTCTACTTCTTTCTCTACCATTCAGTTGCTAATGGTTCATGCTCATTACATAAAACCACATATACAAGCATATTTTAAAACTCTATTCCCTAGCTATCTCAAAAAATATAGCCCTTCAGTACCAAACTTCCAACACACAGTGGCTACTAATTTTACAATATAATCATTCTATAAAAACAATTTTTATGAACGGGACAACCATGGTGCTCTAGGACCTTCAAAATAGAGTGAATAGAAGTGATCATGTGGACCAGCCTGTCCTGTGGCTGGATGATGGGATGAAGGCTAGATAGACAGCCTAGATCACATCTAAATGGAGAAGCTATAGTTGACTCTCTCTCTGGATTCAGACTTGTTTTGCCATTTCAAAGAAGGTTGACTATGTATTTTAGTAAGATTTTCCTCTTTTATTACATTTACTCATTTATTTGTATATGTGTAGGTGTGAGTTGACTCTCTCCTTCCTGAGGTCTAGGAATAAACTCATGTCCTCAGCTGGACAACAAGCAAGCCTGTTGCCAAGGACTCTTCTCTTTATTACAAATTTCCTCTCTTTTCAATCCATCAGCTGGGCTCATCACAATGAGTCCAGTTTCTAGGAGTATCTAGGTCTCAGCTTCTAATCCATTATTAATTTTCTTCATATTTTTTTTAACAGTAAGTCTGGAATTCACTGTTTCCTCCCACATTTAAATTCTTAACTCTTGGGTCTTCATCAAAACCATCCCCCTACTAAAGCACAGAACACTTCACTTTGAGTATCTATTGTCTCAATAGATACTCAAAGTGAAGTCTCAATGACTCCATGAAAGTTATGAGTTCTCTGCCTGGACTTTATCTCGTTACTGGAGATTTTCACTAATGAGTCTGCTCTATGAGTTTTCTTGTGCTCCATGAGCCTACATACATAATTGTTTCCCTTTAGAAACATAAGTTTATTGTGTATCTATGGTGTTGTTATGAGACAGTCTCATGACACAGCACTGCTGAAGTAGCAGGAACAAAATGAAAGTCCTTATACATGGGAACTTCACAGTCATGTAATAGAGAGAAAGAGATGAGATGAATGAATGTGGCCAGTGAGATGGCTTAGTGGGTAAGAAACTTGATACCAAAGCTGATGATCTGAGTGTGTTCCCCAGGATTCCCATGGTAGAAGAAGAAAATTAAAATAAATGTGATTTTTAAAAATATATAAGAACGAGTTGACTACATACCAATGGAAGATTGAACAACCAAGAACACTAAGTAAGATGAGTAGGAAAGGGAGTGTATCTGGGAGGAGTTTGGGGAGGCAGATGGATATAATCAAAATATACTATGGAATTCTCAAAGAACTAATTTAAAAAAAACAGACACAAAATCTGAGGTATGAAAGGAAATATATTTATAGGATGAAAAAAAATAAAGAAAAAGAGAAGTTATTATTCCTAACTTAGTGGATAATAGACAGAGTTGCTTTGAATTTCTTTTGTTTATTTACATGCATTTCTGTCTACAATCATTCTCAAAAGGATCTCTGACCTAATTTAAAAGAAATAGAAGGCTGAACAGCAATGGTGCTCCAAACTCAAGAAAGATATCTGATCCCAGATATCCTCCCTTCTCCTTCAATACTAAACATCCAATCGAACCAGCTGCTTCTTGCTAGAAAGGACCTCTTGAGCTTATTTACAATTCTCAAAGCCCATTTCTTTCCTTGGTTCATTCTAACCCCAGTAAAAATGACTGTTAAGGAGTTATTACCATCACAGGGCTTTACAGATCAGAAATTGAGGTTCAGAGAAGGTGAGTGGTTTATGGGATATCACATGTCTCATCTAGTGCCAGAACCATCTTTAACTCATGACTTAGAATTTTACAACATAAACTATATTCAAATCAGTTTTATGATTAAATCAGATCAGCTTCAATTGTGGACATATCTCTTCACATAGGTAGTGCTGCAAAAATACATTGAAGCTTATTCCTACCCACCATTCGCCAATCAGAAGTTCCCTTACCCATAGTCAATTATCCTATTATTCCATTTATTTATTTATTTACTTGTGCACAGGGAACACCATGTCCCATGTGTAGACATCAGGAAACAACTTGCAGGGTTGGTTTTCTCATCTAACACATGGGCTCCAGGGTTCAATAGAGATCATTAGGCCTGGTAGTAAATGTTATTATCCATAAGCCTCCTCTCTGCCCACTCCATTCTACTTTCTAATCACAACTGTAGTGTTTATAAATCTTGGGATGGGATATTTAAAATAATGTTCAAGACTTTTCTTAAAATAAATACTATAGAGTCCCGGACCTGAATGGACACCTACTTGTCCTGGCAGATAGCACCTGGGAAGCCATATTTTAAGCAGTTCCTTGGATGATGCTAAAGCTACCCCATGTGCTAGACTTAGGATGACCATACTTGAAGCACTGAGTTATAGACCCCATCATTTCTCCTCAAATCTCAGAACCCTGAAGCTGAGAACCCTTTTCTACAGGGCTTCCTCTAAACAGATAAATGATCCCTCTCTTGAAAAGCTGAGTGTGACAGGTTTTCTCTACTTGCTGATGCTGGATTCTATCAAAAATTGTTTGTGTGTAGATGACACAGAAGTACAAGTGGAACTGTCTAGAAAACAGTGGGGCTGATGGGAAGGGGCCAGGACAGGGAATGGAGGAAACTATGTAAAAGTATATTCTATACTTGAAAATGACCTGATATGACCAATAATACAATAAAATTTATTAATCACACAAGAACCAACCTCATGATCACTCAGCTTGCTGCCAAGCCTGACAATGTGAGTTAATTCCAGAAACTCATTTAGGGAAAGCTGAGAACTGAACCCTCCAAACTGTCCATTGACCACAACATGCTGGCTTTAGTGTGCCCCCCTTCTCTCTCACACACACATGCACATGTGCACACACACACACACACAGACTGCACTTTTTGTTAAGCTAGCAAGAGGCCCTATATGAATAGCTTGGCAAGATGGCTAATATTTTTCTTAGTTGTGGAAAAAATAATTTTATGCAAAACATTAACAAAGCATAAAGTTATTTTAGGCAAAGCAGTTCAACTCTAGTAGGGGCTGCTTTCAGAAGGACAAGGGCAGGACAGTTGTCAAACAGCATCTTCTTCTTCAGCAGGTAAGAGCTGGCATAAATTCCACTTCATATGACTGCAAAAGAATCGAGGGTGACTGAGATTCATGCCCTTTTCAGGCCATCCACCAGAAGAAGTTGATATGTAATGAAAGTTTATTGTGTGTGTGTGTTTTTATGTGCATTTGTGTGTCTTTGTGTATATATGGGCACGACTGTGTATTTATGTGTGTGTATGCATGTTTATATGTCTGGATGTAGATATCTGTGCATGTATGTATGTGTGTGTGTATGTGTGTCTTTCTCTGTATGCCTCTGTGTTTATATATGTCAGTTTATGTGGAGGACCATTATTCTCTCATTTGTTGGAAACTCAAGGATAGGCCTTCTAATGGGCCAAACTGATCCAAGAATACAAATACCACTGTGCTCAACTAACAGGTCCATAATAGAATCATTGTCATTAGGGAGAACGGAAAAATACTGTCCTGATTTTAACACCAGGTGTAACAGACAGGCCTGTGGAAATGAGAGGCCCTTATGCCTCACACTCTGTAAGGAGTCTTGAACCTTAGCCTGTGTTAGCGTTGAATGATAGAAAATTAACTCAGACTTACTTCCACAGACTCCAAATGTAACTGGGCCTGCTCCTCAGGAGACTCTGCCTCTAGGACTTCAAGCCCATACACTGCTCTTCCACTGCCATCCAGCTTACAGCTCTGGATCAGTCATCTACTTCTCCCTTATTACGATTCTGTCACCTTCTGTGTGGTAAGATGGACAAAGAAACCTCAACACACACGTGCTCTCAAACCTGGGTTGAGAATGTTCCCTGTAAAGTTATACTGGCTGTGTTTGCCCAGAAAAAAGAAGTCTTACTGTACCCCTGACTGCTGCTTAGCATGTGGGCTTCTTGGTAACACTGTGGGGCAAGGAAATTACTCACAAACAGAACACAGGGCAGACCAAAACAAGAGACTCAGGCAGATACCCTTTCCACCTGCTTAAGTATTTCTGGCTTTCAATTAACATAGATCACAATCCCAAGTTCACACAAATGCAAACTTAATTATACTCTATTGTCAGCCTTTTAGTGTGTGATGTAACAGGGTCAGTTGGTGTGTATACACCAGAGACTAAGAACAAACAACACTATGGCTGTAGTGAAGAAAGACAGCCCAGCAGCGTCAGGTGGTCTGTTCAGAAAATCCCCATTGTTTGTAGATACATGCACACATGTTCCATGATTTTGTTCCACTGTGTATATTACTATGTCCTTTTAAAGAGAAAACAGTAACAGAACCATGAAGTAACTTGACCTGAGTCCAGCATAGTGGACCAATGGGTGTATTGTGTTTGGTTCCAGGAGCACAGGTAAGTTATGGGAACATGAGTGACCTGAGCAGCTCTATCACCAAATAGCCACTGAATCAAGTGTGACAACAACTCAAATTCCAAACTGTCTTTCTGGAGTCCCACCACTAGTCAACCACATACCTCCAATCTGCTAGCAATCCCCAAGACCTCATGGAGAGAGGATGCAGTTATTACATGGAGCTAAGGGGAGGGGCAGTGAGTCACTGCACTCTTAAAGGAGGGTCCAATTACCTCCTTCTGTAAAGAAGAACAGATAGACTTGATTCTACACAGGTCTCTTGTTGATGTTCACAGCTGCTCACGTAGTGGTTATCACATCTTGCCTGGACAATAGCATCCTCCAAACCCAAGAACATAAAGGCAACTGAAATAATCAATTTTACCTATAGTAGGGAGTTCTTGCTCATTCGTGAGTAATCTCATGTGGCCACAAAGGATTCTGACAAAAAGCAACTGTGTTGAGATGCAGTTTCTTATTTTTAGAGTATGAATCATTCATGAACTTTATTAATTTGACCAAGATTTATGATATACTTCAGTATAGTCCAGCAGGAGGAGCAAGGACCTTTTTTGGACCCAGGGTCCGAAGCAGAGGCAGAACTTCTAAAGGCTCTGGGTGATGGCTCTCATCATAAAGACATTTTCAAATCTAACTCTGAGCAGACATACAGACTACAGAGTAGAGTCTCTCCTCTGACATCCTCTTATTGACTTATGTCTGGACCAGGGTTTACAGCACTCTTAATTTGTTTCCTGGCTTTCAGATGTGGGATGAGGGATTACATTATGAAGTGACCCATTTTCATCATCCTCTATTTATCTTCATACAGAACCAACCGGCCCACAAAGCTCAGAGGAAGACAGAATAATCCCCTGAGCAATGAAGTCTCCAAGGTATTTCTTTAGCAATTCTCACCATAAGAGGTGAACAGTTCCTGCCAGTCAGAGGCAGAAGATAAGGTCACAGACTGGTATTTATTTATGACAATGCTAGAAAGGCAGTCCAGGGATGTTATTTTTTTTTAAGGTCACTTAGAAATGTATGACAATGTCTTTTATAAGCATTTGGCATGGGAATGTGGGCACATCACTGCACAGGAAGCCAGAGTTTCTGCCTCAAGCTGCGTTTGAGAGGGCTGAGTCAGTCTAATGGCTTAAGCAGAAATCATTGTGTAAGAGGCGGCTGGTACAGCTTAAAGAACTCCAGCACCTGGAGGAGAAAGTCACCCATTCAAAGGACATTTTTCCTCCCCCTGCCATCATAAATACACCCAGGCTTTAAAGCTGAGGATAATCTGTGGAATTTCACAATGCTGACAATGAAACAGCTTTCCTACTGAGATTGTACACTGAAAGGCTCCAGCTTTAACATGGATTTGTTCTCTTGCAAAAAGAATAATTACTGTTCCTAGATTGTCTTCTTCCTTCCATTTTTCAGTATGCTTGTTTAAACTATTTGATGAATATTTTTACAAACATTTGAATTTGGGAGATTATCCACAAAACAGCTTTGTGCCTATATTCTGTATCTTGTCCACATTTGGGGAGAATATCAAGCCTAGTAGATTGAATTTTTTAAAAAGTGAGATCCAAACAGTTCACAGATCTCACACTATAAAGATCATAGGTTTTCAGCCAGGTGCACAGTCTGCACCTGCAGGCCCGGCAGTCAGGAGGCTGAGGCAGCAGATCATTGCATTTGAGGCCAGTTTGAGCTATACAGGATATGCTGTTAAAACAATGAAATGTCATGGAACATGTAGAGGATTACAAGAGAGACTGAATGTTAATTGTTTAGAGAAAGAAAGTATTAAAAGCTCCTGAGTTAGGAACTATAGAAATGATCCCTGAAAGTATAGCAAGAACCTGGAAACAACCTAGAAACCCCTCAACTGAGCAATAGATTAACAAACTGTGGTACATCTACATAATGGAGTACTACTCAGCAGTAAGAAAAAAATGATATTCTAAAATTTTCAGGCAAATGGATGGATAGAATCCTCCTGAGCAAGGTATCACAATCCCAGAAAGATAAGCAGGGGATATACTCACTCATTAGTGGACTTTAAGCATAAACATTCTCTTTTCATTGAAAGATGACGGGTGAATAAAGTGATTTAACACACACACACATACACACACACTAAACAAAACAAAACTTCTGGTTTGAATGTAGAAGCGTTGCTTAGCATTTGTGGTGGCCATAGTGCATCCGTGGGCATTAGCTGTAACCTATTGTGCTTTCTTTATCTGTAGCTGAGCCTAACCTGGCTTCAGGAGTTTTAGATTTTATTTTTTATGTTTCATGTATTTTAGAGAAAAGAGAAGTTTTAACTTTATGGGTTTTTTGTTATCTATTCTGAATGTTTTGCTTTTTATATAAATTTTGATTTTGATTTTCAGAAAACAATTTTAAAATGCTCTTAAGTTACAGGTAGCTAAGACATGCACAGTTTATAATACTGTCCCATGTTCATGGATGCAAGAAAGACTGTCAGCAACTTACACAATTTCAGCAGAGTCCCAGGAGAAAGAAGACATGGAAGTCATATTTTCATCATCAGGCCATGGTTGATATGCTTTCTTTTCTCTTTAAGTTTTACATTATTTTTGTTTCTGTTTCTGTGTGCACACAGTACAGTGTTCATGGTGGCTAGAAGAGGGGCCCAGACTTTCCCAGGGTGGTGATAGAGACTACTGTCAGCCTACCCACATGATTGCTCACAACAAAACTCTGATTCCCAGAAAAATAATTGCTAACTGATGGGCTGTCTCTCCTGCCATTCTGGTGTACTTTTTAATATCATAGTGCAATTCATTTGTTCAAACTAACTCCTAAAATAAAAAAATTAATTTCTAGACCAAGAAGTAAAATAGCAGATTCCTAGCAAACTCTATTGGGAGTTCAAAAGTTTTTAGCAAAAATGAAGTGCTAAATATGGTGGAAAGAGTAGCCAGTCATCCTGAAGCTCTGAGCTGACAACCTGGATGCATCTGGTCTTTTCAAAGGGGTTATCATGGTTTAGAGCATCAGGACCAAGGTGCAGGGTCTGTTGCATAAAAATATTTACAAAGCAATCTATATTCTTTCTTAAATGGTGGAGCTGTTTTCTTTTCATTTCAGATATATTAATTTTTGAAGTGCCCTCTTCAAAGAGCAAGCATCACCATGGAGACAAAATGGAGAAACCGTTGTCATTAGAGTCCATCAGCACTTGGATGTTGTGCCAATCACATTAACATTATGATGTTTGTGAAGAGATGGTGTGTGAGTGTGTGTGTGTGTGTGTGTGTGTGTCCAGACTTTTAAGATTTACAAAAATAAATCACATTTTATATTTGCTGATTTTTTTTTTAGAAAAAGACATTTTACCCACAAAAGCATTAAGATAGAAAATTTCAAAATTAAACTTCTCTGTTGAAATTTTATTAAGACTACAAAAGTCCCTAAGTAACTTCCCATTCCAGGCTTCTTCATTTGCTAGAATTATGTTCAGTGTTCAGTGTTTGTCAAAGCATTAAATACTGATGTGACACTGGATATGTCTTGGTGTCTACAGAATAAAGGCAGGTAATAGAATCAGCACTGTACTGCTGTGTACTGTAGTGCTGTGTAACAGGAGAGAGGTGTGACTTCATGGTGGGGACTGTGAAGAGATTCCCATCCCTCTTCCCACATGCAGTCCTAACCTCTGCAGCAGCCAGCCATCCAACAATCCCCTGATGTCACTGCAACAAATGTTTAAGAAAAAACAAAGTAATCAAAACACATCTATATGATTCTCTGAGTTTGTCTTTACTGACAATCAATTCAAACTTTTGAAGAGTTGTCCTATCTTCAGAGCAAACCATGGGTCTCTTGGCCATCTCATTACAGAAGGGAGGAGAAAGCCATGCCTCCTCTATGGGAAGCAATTACTGTGTCACTGGGAGTTGGCAGTGAGGTCACAGACCTGGTTAAATCAGAAGTAAACATGAGACAGAAGCCTGGAAATTGTCTTTGATAAAATTTCTCAAAATGCATACTGTTTCTGGTTTCATTCATCTAGCTAGCAATCATTTCTCCAGACAGGGCTGGGGAAATCCAGAAAATACATATATGTTTTTGTTTGTTCCATTTGTTTTGTTATCATGGGGTCCACATGAAACTGTCTTTGTTTAGTGGATACTGAAAGTCCACATCTTATGATGAAGGAAGAAAGGTTGCGTTCTTTTCACAAACTTTTTTGCTGCCCCCATCCCGTTGAATGCTATGTTGTTCAACTCTGAGATTTCTTACTGAGGGGACAAATACCCAAGGTCTAACAGTATCTCTTTCTTTCACTGGAGTTCACCTGTAGTGATTTAAATCATTCTTTGGCAAGATAATTGCTCTAAGTAATGTTTGATGAAGTCATTTCAGGTTAAAGCGACATATTTACTTTGTCACATAAAGTAACTGGGACCACTTTCCTGTGCATTAGTTTGCTAATAAAATAGTTTCACTCCTCACTAAATGCGTGTAGCTACTTATAAATTATTCTTCATCAGTAAAAAGTTTAACGCCTTATCCTATCTGAGGCTTAAGAACTGGAAAGGGGCGCATACAGATTTTCCAGAAAGTGGACAAGGAGATGGCTTACTTCAAAAATCAATTTAACCTGGACCTGGCTTCTCCAAGCGATCTTGCCTTCCTTCCCTACACTCTCTTAGCCTTCCTAATGAGGTTTTATTAGAGTTGGCAGAAGGGAAGTAGAGGCTTTTACCCGGAACATAGATTAATAGCTGCTGAACTCGGAAGGGAACCTTTTAGTTCATAGCAACCACAGACTCTTCATTAGGGAACGCAAATGGCTAAATTGGTTTGCAGATGGTAGAGTCTCTGGTATTGGGTAAAATAGGTGGAAGGCAGCACATTGCCTGTGAAGAGCACACTAAAAATCAGCAATGGTGGCCATCTATCTAGCTGCTTGTGGTCTCTATACTATAGCATAGGGGATGTGAACTGTTCGTAAAATAAAGATGCATGAGCAAACACTACTGAAGATAACCCACATATTTGAGAGCTGCAGCACCTACTACCTGTTGTGTGTGTATAGGATTTCATCAGCGCATTATATTTTAGAGATAGAGATAGTGAGCTATAGAGGACTAAGGGTCACATGGGTAAATAGAGTCAAAATTAGAATAGCACCCAAATCTTCAGATTTCACACTATATGTATATACCACCTTCTATGTATATTAAGCATGTAAGGGAAAATATAATGACAAGAATGTGTGAGGGTTACTGTTTCTTTGTCCACTTGACAGAATCTAGACTCACCGAACAGATGGCCTTGGGTATGGCTGCAGTGGATCATCTAAATAGTTTTAATTGAAGTGGTAAGATATGCTCACTATGCATGATGACAGTCGCTGCCTGGGACTCTGGACTGTGTAAACAGAGAGGAAGGAAGAGCTGCCCAATACCATGTAGTCATTCCTGGATTCCAGATTGTGGATGTGATATAGCCAGCAGCTCCAAATTCCTGCCATCTTGAGTCCCCACCATGATATACTGTACCCTTCTACGGTAAGCCAGATTAAGCCCCTTCTCCCTTAGATTGGCTTTATCACACAACAGGGAAAGAAAGTGAGACAGAATAGGGAGAGAAAGCCACAATCACTAAGCATTCACTTACATGAGCTGTAATAAGCACCAGGGTATCCACCACATGGCTTAACTCACCCTTCTTCAAGCACTGCAGCTATCTCATGTCATAGTGAGAAACCTGAGCTGAGATGAGTTGAATTAGTGGCCAGGACTTTATAGAGATTTTTATGATCCTGGAAGCAAGCACTATCTAAGAGACTAGGTCTGTATCTTAGATTCATAAATATGCAAATCATTGATGACTCACAACATTTTTTAACTCGCTCAACTGAGGATGAATGCAAAGGAGGCATGGATGGGCTCAACACACTCTTCAGGCCCAGAATTTCTTTATTCAGATAATACTTCATAGTTCCTATGCAATAAATATAGAGGCCACAGACATCCGGACTGATAGCCTCTCAATGTTCTTCCTCACTGTGCTCTTTCCAGGCAATGTACTAACTTTCACGTATTTCATACAACTACCTGAGATGCTGATATACTCAAATGAACTTCAGAGCCTGCCTTCAGGTGCTACTCAAGTGCTCAAACACAAGAGCCTGTGGAGGACATTGCACACTCAAACCAAAACCTAGTGTATTTTCAATCATGTCTACATGGCTCCTAGACTTTATTTGGAATAGAACAAAGATGGCTTACTTCCTTAACTCCATTGTCAGTGGTCTAAACTGGGATTATTCCTTCAGGATTTAGTGTGGAATGGTGAAGATCGCATAAACAGAAGCTGGAGAGATGGCTCCATGAAAGGCACACATGCTTCAGATCTGAGTTCAGATCCCAGGATCTACCTACAAAGTCTAGATATGGCCATGCACATCTGTAAAGTTGCCACTGTAGGACAAAGAAGCAGGGAGATTACTGGGGCTTACTGACTTTAGCATAGACCCAGGATCAGTGAGAGACTCTGTTTCAAAGAACATAGAAGAGAGTGACAAGGAAGTCCTTGACACCATCCTCAGTCTCTCATGTATTCATAGGTAACCACAGTACATGCACATACACTACATTACACACACACACTCCATATACACACACCACACGCATAAACATACACACATACATCATACACAGATACTCACACCACACATAGTTGCACACATACACACTCACACACCACAGACACCACACACAAACTACACACACATAGACACACATACATACACCACACACACCATACAAACACACACAGATACACACTTACATACACCACATATACACACCACACACAATATACACACATACATATACACACATACACACCAAACACACACATGAACATACACATATACATACTACACCCACACACATACCATATACAGACACATATACATACAAACCACCCATAGACACACACATATACACACATACATGCACAGCATGCACACACATTCATACACAATATACACACCTACATTTACACCACACACACTCAAATATATACACCATTCAAACAAACAGATACACAGACATACATAGACCACACACATACCACAGACATACTCCACACATGTACAGATACACTCATGCATTTTCACAGATTCATACATACAATACACACACATACACCACACATCCACAAACACAAAACGTCCCATCTACATGTACAAATACGATCCCAGGAAAAAAATCATAGAAGCCCAACATATAATTTAGAGCTATTTTCCCCAAATTTAAAATGGTGCTATTGAGACAATAGCAATAACCTACTGCACAGTTCTTATCTAGGATCCCCTCCAACATGCATCAGAACGTTCTGAAGTGAAGGGTCATTTTCATGGCAAATCTAACCATTAGCTAGTTCTCGTCCATCAAGAGGAAGAAAGGAATGAAGGAAGAAAAAAAGAAAGTCAATTAGTAGTAAGTGGTCCCTGCCTTTCCTATTTAGTTGAGTTAGCTCAAGTTTCAGCTACCTATCCAAAGTGATTCTTTCCCCCCAATTATAATGAGATACTTTGCAAAGTAACGTGGATAGATTGATGTTTGTGTGTTTTTAAGGTTCAAGCACATGTGTGAGCATTGCCTGACAGAGGGCCTGTTTTAGGGGTGGATAAAAATGGTTTCCAGTTTGAGCACATCTATACAGGGATAGAAGCTGGGAGAGGCTGCTGGTATTATTTCAGGGAAACACAAATTAATATTCAAACTTGTTGAGAAATTAGATCCCTAGTTTATGCTATGTTTTAAAAGTGTGAGGTTTATCACCAAAATGTATGACTGGTTTTATTGTGGGTTGAAATCTGGAGGCTTCCCAAGCTATAAATAGGGATTATGAATTTATAGTCTTTGTAGCAGCAGACTGTCCTGTTATTTTCTTATGACTGTGTTGAGAATATTTAAGATGGAAATCATGGGCAATGTGCTGATCAACTAAATGTTAGAATGGATCATGACTGTGCAGCTTTGTGACTAAGATGATTCTGGATAAATTCTGTCTGTTAGCATTACTATAATGATGTTTGGATAACTTCTAAGTGGAATCCTTACAAATGGAGTAACTAAAGACTAGAGCATGCTGGACTAACTCTAGCCGAGGGGAGGGGCCCAGTGGGAGAAGTGGGAGTATTAGAACTTACTAACTCCAATTTCCACATGTAACACACTCCCTGTATTCATAGTCTCAACAGAAGGCCCAATGAGTCAAATATAAAAATGATTTATTTCTATACACACAGGAATGCGTAACTCACTTTTTTATATGGCAGCCAAAGACTAATTAATTGGGAAAGATTTCTGGGTGTGGTTGGACACAGAAGTGAACAGAAGCCTAAACATGGTATCTTCATATGACAAAGATGAGGCATTACAGATGGGAGAACTGAGGAAAGGCTGTTACATCTTTCTCTCTCTCTCTCTCTCTCTCTCTCCTTCCCACTCCCTCTCTCATAAGTGGGTCTGTCTATATCACTTGCCTTTTTTAGCTTTCTCATCCTCTTTCATCTACACTCTGTTGGCTCTCTCTCATCTTCATGCCCTTTCTTATCCACTTCCTCTCTCTTTCTCTAACTCCTTCTCCTTCATTTGTGTCCACCATGGTATATTTCCCATGGTCAGAAGAATGCTGACACAAACCCTTAGTTTATTCTTTTCTCCTGTCCACATTCCAGTGTGTAAGGTGCTCTAAGTGTTGTTTTCAGATGTGTATAAGTATAAAGACCCCACCTGCTTGCTGTTCAGCAGAGAGCCTCTTCAATAGTGTGTGCTTGCGTTTCAGGCTGAGGACAGAAACCAAAACAAAGGCTGAACACAGAGACAAATGGGGTTAGTCTTATTTTCCTTCTGTCTCAATAATGTTGTGGGAGAGCATGAATTAGCATGTGGAAGCCTGACTCACATACTTGTAGCACCCCAAGCTCTTCACACTTTCTAATGTTGCTGTTTGTATGTCTCCCCTATACTCTAGGTCAACATCTCTTCTCCACTCAGGACTCTAAGTTTGTATTTCAAAAAGCAACAAAATAAATCAAGAAGGTAGTTTCACTTCTGTTTTATACAGGTTTGGTCTTCATATAACTAATGCTGTGCCTACATGGTTTATTTTTCATGCTTTTCTTGGAATACTGTGGGAGCAAGAGTCAGCTGACTCAGCACATTGTAGACCAGAGAAGTGCCTCGGAATGGAAAGCTGGGACCTAAATAGCCAAGGGCAATGAACAGTGGATACTCATTGCCATCCATCTCCTCCAACAGATTATTGCACAGGGGGTTTGCACTAGAAATAAATTTCCCTGGGAATTTTGAAGATGTGTGTGCATTACTTTAAATTGGGAATCTTACTCAGGCACTGTTTCCTTTTTTGTACTTTCATGCTTTTCTTTTCTGAAGCCACGGCATTTTAATTTTATTTTGATATTCTGTACAGTGATCTGATGTGTGACAATATTTATAAAATTCTGTCCATCAAATATATTGCTGATTTCTAAACCTAGGGCAATGGATTTGAAAACTAAGGTCAGGTAAAAGGTTGGAGAGGAACTGAAAGACAGAAAGTTGGAAAAAAGAGATGGAGAAAGGGGAATGAGAAGGAAAGTTGAGTAGTGGACATCAGAAATTTTAAGAAATGAATTTGGATAGAATGTCTTTTTAAATCTTGTTTCCATGACTTCATTTGATGCACCAGTTAGTGAAATAAGTTCTTAATGTGGTCCATTTCCTCAGCTATGTAGTATATCTATTGTCAGACCCAATAAGGACATTAGACAGATTAAGTGGTACCATATCTGATCCACAGATGGGATGGTTGTTTGAATTTAAACCAATTATTATCTCAGTCATAAATGGGTCTTGTGTCACTAAAAGGTAGTCCAAACAGTAAGCTTTCCTGACTTCATTTCACTTGTATGTATAGTGGTTACATTTCAAAGTCATAAATGTTCAAAAGTTATAGCTTTCCCCCTTAAGTAGAAAAAACACAATTTGCACACCTCCAAAAAAATCTAGAGAGAGATTTCACTCACTTCTACTTAAAAACTTTTGTGCTAGGACATTTATTAGGTTATGATTTGCAATGGCAAAATACCGCAAATAGTTTAAATATCCCACAGTTGAAGAAGAACACATTATGAATTTATGGATCTGGATCCTCTTTACACATTAAGAATATTGATGTAAATATAAGACTGTGAAGTGAACTCCGATATGAGAAGGTCCTTAAATTGTGGATTTTCTCTCATTTGTGCTAAGAACAGTCATATATTCATGTATACACATACACGAGAGAGAGAGAGAGAGAGAGAGAGAGAGAGAGAGAGAGAGGAAAGAGAAAAGAGAAACATTAATAACATTATTTGTCATTGAGAATGGTGACAAGGAATAGAGGGACTAGACACAAAAAAGAAAAAATATTACAATACAGTCTTCTGTTGTACTCCACAAAATAGGTAACATCCAAACTTTAAACAAACAGCTCACTTAAAAAAAATATTTTTATTGACTTTAGTGTAGTGGGATTATATTATTGCACTGTAAATAATTGTCCGGCATACTGATTTAATAAAAATGCTGATTGGTCAAAGGTACACAGAAAGTGTGGGTGGGGCTACCAAACTAAGAATACTCTAGGAACAGGAAGAACAGAACAGAGATAGTACAGATAGCCACAGAGAAACCAGGAGATGTCAGCAGATGCAAAGGATGACTATGCTGCTCTGAAAAAAGGTACCAAGCCCGTGACTGAACAAGATAAGAATCTTGGTTTGAGTTGTGATGGAGATAACAAGTTATATGCCTGGGGTCCAGATCATTCAGCAAGCAGAGTCTTATTAATATAAGCTTCTGTGTGATTCTGTGGCACTGCATGTCTATGAGTCTGCAAGTCAGAATCTCAGGGCTAGGTCAGAAAGGCTGGGCCAGAAAATTTTACTACACTCTAGGGAAATATTAAACCCAATCTATTAAAGTATAGGTATTTATTATACAATAGAATCAGTGAATCATACCCTCTGACCCTGCAGGTCAACAAAAGCCAGTTACCCAGACACTCGACATCATAAGGAGGCAGCTGGCTGAAGTCTGTACAGTAGTTTTAATTGCTCACTGAGATGCAACAGTGGTACTGGTCATTTTCAGACTCACTGGACACTCCCACTTCCTATGACACCTTTAAATCCTTGGGCTCTCACAGAAAAAGAGACTAATCATCTCATTCCCTGTAGATCAGTCTGAGAAATGGCTGTGAGGCAGCACATGGTGGAAGTGAGCTACTAGCTCTTGGTGGTAAAATCAGCAAGAAATGGAACCTATTTGCCAAATACAAATTCTATTGCTTTAGGACATTCCAATTCAATTAGTTAAATCAAACAAAAACAAATTCAGAATTTTCTAATATTCATGAATCATCATGAAGTATAAATACAGGAATTTATAAATTGTGAACTTTGTTAAACATAGCTGCAGCATCAATTAGCTGTCAGTTTTGTTACCTTTAAAGGAAAGCTAGTTATTTTACAAGAAAGAAACTTAATCCATTTCCAATAGATTATGCTACCCAAGACTCAATTGAATTATTGGTAGATCTAAAGAATTTAAATGTCTATCCAGTGTCTCATGCTGTCTGCATCAGGAAGTTGTCACTATTAGTGGTCAGCTGATACCTCTTGATCGTAGGTTCCTGTCAAGCACAGTACTCACCACCGCCCACCCAATACTTCATTTGATAGTTTTATTAGTTACATTTATTAATGCTGTATCCAAGCATGTGACAAAAATAATATAAAAAATAAGGGTTTATTTTAGTTCACAGTTTTGATGAACAGACTGTCATGGCACGGAAGTCACTGAGGTGGGATCTTTAGGCAGCTTCTCACATCGCATTTGTAGCTCAGAAGAAGAGTAAGATTAACACTGGTACTTAGTTCACTTTCTTCTTTTTATTCAGTCTGTGCCCTCTAAACAAAAGGATGGTGAAGCCTGCTTTCAGGGTGGGTCATCCCTAATGTCTCTGAAGATGCCCGTGCAGGCAAGCTTGAAAGTATATGCGTTAGGTTATTGTAAACCCTGTTGAGTTGACTATTGAGGTGATTTGAATGAAAATGTCCTCCAGAGACTTGTACATTGGAATACTTGGTCATCAGTTGGTGGAATTTGTGGAAAAGGATTTGGTGGTGCAGCCTTGATGGAGGAAGTGTATCACTAAGGTCAGGCTCTGAGGCTTCAAAAGCTTACCTCATTCCTCATTAGCTCTATAAGTCACAATATTTGAACTCTTAGCTCCTGCTCTAGCTCCAGGCTTCTTCTTGTCTGTTTTCATGCTTCTCACCATCATGAGTCTTAGTTGGGGTCAATTGCTGTGAAAAGACCACAAAAACTCCTATAAAAGAAAACATTTAATTGGGCTTTGCTTACAGTTCAGAGGTTTAGTCCATTATCGTCATGGTGGGAAGCATAGTGCACACAGGCAAACAGGGTCCTGGAGAGGTAGTCAGGAGTTCTACATCTGGACCCTCAGGAAATACAAAGAGAGAGTGGCACTAGGGCCCAGACTGAGCATTTGAAGTCTCTAAGCCCACCCCTAATGACATACTTCTGCTAGCAAGGTCATACCTACTTCAAAAATGCTACACTCCCTAATATTGCCACTCTCTACAAGCCTAGGGGGCATTTTAATTAAAACCACCAAAGTCATGGACTCTAACTCTCTGAAACCATAAGCCCTAAATGAAATGATTTTTTTTATAAGTTTCCTTGATCATGGCATCTTATCACAGCAATTGAACATTAACTAAGACAACTCTGAATTTTTCACATGATATACTCTTTTTGCTTCCTTGGCAGGATTTCTTCACCCACATATTGCCTACATAGCTGTCAATCCCTTTTATTCCTACTCAATACACATTGACAGCCTAAGACACATCCATTTCTCTCTGACCCTCTCTGATTGCTTAATTCTACGACTGTGTGTTTACACCAGGTCAACTCCATGGACAACAGTACTTCCTATACATACAACAACAACAACAACAACATTCAATTTCTGAACACAACCATTAAAAACTCAGGCACTGAAACAGCAGCTTCATCATTTAACCTATTCACATCATTTATACTAGTTCCTTTCTAGTCCCTACAGTAGTGAATGTCAAGGATCATTCTAGTTACTCAAGAAACAACATGGGGGCTGGCAAGATGGCTCAGTTGGGAAGAATGCTCACTGATACTGAAGAGGAGTGAAGTTCAATTCCCAGAACCTACATCAGGCAGCTCATGATAGCTTGTAATTTCAGCTCCAGGGATCCAACAACATTATGTCATTTGCAGATACTTACACTTATCATATATCTATATAGAGATAGATAGACAGATAAAATACAAAAACTACATCTGTTTAAGAGAAAGCAATATGAACATCATACTTCATATTTTTCAGAAAATAATCATCTTCAGCATTTTTGATATGGAGGATTACTTGTCATGTTTCCTGAGTATAATTTCTAATATTCTAGTTCAGAAAATGTGAGATTTTCCTGAGACACTTACATGTACATAAGAATTGGGTAATTAATATTGCACTATGCTATTTCTTCAATCAAATTAATGGTGAAGTCTTACATGGTCTAACTTCTGTTGTATTCATTGAGTTTTCCAGGCCTACCTAGAAACACATCATACCGTAGTCCTACCTCATTGCCTCAGTCACTGTGCTTTCTACCTTACGTGTCTTTTGTAATCTGCCCCTGCAGGCCACTTCTCACTCGAATCTGCCATCTCCTGAAATCTCTCTGCCTTTCCACCTGATTAGCCTCCACACAACCATGGAATACCTGCTGCTTTCTGAACTATTCCTTAAATCTCACACTGAATTTTACATTCCAGAACAACTGCTTCAGAGGCACTGATTTAAGGCTACAGATTCACTGTAACCCAGCAAGGTTGTCCTGTGGTGTGTTGTCAACTGCTGTCATACTTGAAACTTGTGTTTCTTCCATTTCTAATAATGGCTCCAGAGCCTACACATGTGACACATGCACCATGCAAAGAACCCAACAGTCAATTGTGCTATGGATTGAAATTAATGAAATGCAAGATTATTATTGTTGGTTTCAATACATTGTCTGATGAATTCAGACTACAGTTTAAAATGTAAAGGAGACGTTTACAACAGGAGGAGTTTAGATGTGTCATACAGAAATAACAAATGTGCCGGGGTTACCCTAGATGGGCCCCACTTCAAGACTCTAAAGGAGTGACTCTCATCCTGTTTAGTCTTGCATGTGAAGAGCTTTTGACACTTCTGGGAAGGACATGTAGAGCAGATTCACAAATTTGTTTTACTTAATGGTGATTGCTATTAAAATTAATCAAACATGCTATGTAAATGCCCCTTAAACATATTTAGATTTTGAAAATTGCCATTAAACAGATGAGAACATAATGGAATTGCACTTTCCCTGTAATTGTCATTAGCATAACTAATTGTTCGTGTTCATTTAAACCCTCAGTGTCTGACTATTCTCTAGCAATGCAGTCATTTTCACTCAGAGCAGAAAAGGACATTTGGGAAAACAGGATAAAGAAACAGGTGAGCTAAAAAAATATCTCACTTCAAGTTTTAAAATGATAAAAACAAATTAGTAAAGATCTTTCCATGGGATGCATTTCAAATGCATTTTATGAGACCAAAGTTGTTCTAGAGAAAAACATCAGTCTGGTAGTTAAAGTAAATATTTCTGCAAAACCCACAAATACAGTACAGTTAAACCTAATGCAAGAAGACATCAGAAAACTTCTCATGTGCACCTGAACTTTGTATCTGGGGTACATGCTTAGGGTTACATGTAAAAATCAATTGTATGATGTATCTTATATAAAAAAAAGAAAGATATTAACACCTAGTCATTTTAAGAGATGTGAAAAAGCAATTTGCTAAGTTAAATATTCATTTGTAATTTAAAATACACTCTCTTCAGAAATATAAAGTACATCCTTTACACATAATAGAATAAATCCTTGAAAATCTTTTAGTTGGCCACAAAGTCAATGCTGAAATATCAAAATCTTGTGCTTTAATGAAATAGACACAGAATTGCTCAGCAACTGGCAACATTAGTTCAAGTGGTAACAAGAGGAAACAGAAATTCAAAAATATTATATGACATTCAAATTGAAGAAAATCAACACTCATCCTCCTTATAGAATATGTGGACCTCTGTCCTCAAAAACCTCACATTTTCTTTTTAAAATATCTACAATTTATCTATCTATCTATCTATCTATCTATCTATCATCTATCTATCTAACTTCATCATCATAATCTACTTATTTAAATAAGAATGTTTATAGCTGAGTTTATGTGTGTGTACTACTTTCATACAGGAGACCTTGGAAGCCAGAAATGTGCATTGGATCCCTTAGAACTGTAGTGTTTGTAAGCTTCCATGTTTGTGCTGGGAACCAGACCTGAGTCCTCTGCAAAAAGAACTAGTGCTCTTAACCACTGAGCCATTTCTCCAGGTCCCCTTTTATTTGCATTTTTATTTTAATTGTGTGTATTATGTGTCTCTATGTGAGGATATATGTATATGAATGCATACTTTCTGAAGCCAGAAAAGCGCTTAAGGAAGGCTTGGATCTGAACTTAGGTTCCATAAAAAATTGAAAAGTTCTCTGAACTGCTGGGCCATCTCTTCCTCACCACTACACACAAATATTCTTACAAAAATTCTGGTAAATATGGTAAAGTTTCAGGATAAAGGCACTAATACATAAAACCAGGTGTATTTTTTCACACTAAAGTGTGCCCCAAAGGGGAAAAAAATCTCACTACTACATCAAAAATACTAACATATTTATGAGAAAATTTAGAAACAATTTCTTATGACTGAAGAAAAATGTGAACACTATAGCCTACACATAAATGTATGAAAAATATTATATGTACAATTATGAAAGCATTAGATTTTCATGAGTTGCAATAATTAATATTATAAACAGATCTTTACCACTGTTAAGTAATGTGAAGATTCAGAAATATACTACCAAAATCCTTATGGCGTTTTCACAGAAAAATTTAAACTACTGTAAACTTTGTGAACTATAAAATATCCTGAAAATAAAGGAGCGTTCATCACATTTCCTGATTTCAAATGACTTTAAAAAGTTGCAGTCACTGAAGAAAATTATAATTGTGGGATGCAAAGCAGACACATAGGCCAATAAAATAGGGCATAGATTCTAAATACAGATATAAGCATGGTAGGCCATTCTTTTGCAAGGAGAGCAGGAAGACACAAAGGAAATGATCGTCTCTTTAACCCATCTGGTTTGGAAATCTGGAACCCCACATGCAGAAGGGAAATTGGAACCTTATCTAATATCATGCATAAAATCAACTCAGAATGGATTAAAGTTTTATAAGTAAAAGCCCAAACTACAAAACTCATGTGCAAGTTTTGTGATATTTATCTTCGTGATACTTTATTGGCTATAGCACCAAAGGTTTGGGCAACAAAATCTAAAATAACCAAGTTAGAGTACACAGCAAAGGAAAAACTCTGTGCACAGCAAAGGGAAAAAAGTCAAATAAATAAAAATGAAAAGGTAAGCTGTTGATGAAGGAAGTATTTAAAAATCAGGTATGTAGTAAAAGGTTAGCATCCATATTGTATGAGGGATCATACATTATGATCCATAACAAGGAAGTTAACTTATTAAATGAAAAGCATGCTGGACAAGAAACCTAAAGATATTTTTTTCCAATACTGATATGCAAATGGACAAAATGTTTATTAAAATGTATTCAGCAATGGTAGTACTTTTCTTTTCATTTCAGGAAAATGAAAGCTAAAATCAGGATGAATGTGACTATGCACCACTGGAAACAGTTGTTAGAAAAAGAAATAGATGAGGCTCGGGAGATGGCTCAGTGGATAAGGCAGGGATTCAGATCCGAATGAGGCAGCATACTCCTGTAATCCCAGTCCTTCTATAAGAAGATGGAAGACAGAGGATGGGGATCCCCAGAAGATGGTGGGTCAGGTGGTCTGATATCTGCAATAATGAATAGTAAGGTATTGTGTCTCAAAAAGGTGAAAAGTGAGGACTGAAAACCAATTGTCCTCATGTCCACAAGATAGCATGTGAACTATATGCATATCTGAATAATAAAAAGAGAACAAATGTTGGTAAAAATACAATATACTAATTATGAATTTCTTGACACTATCAACTGGCTTTTGGGATAAATAGTTTGAAGGCATCTGAAGAAAATAAAAATTCAACTATCAAATGATAGAGGAATTCCCTTTCTGAGTGTATACACAAAGACAATTAGGTGAGTCTCTTAGATATACAGACACATATGCCCCTGACAATTATTCCCTTAATCACCATACTCAAGATGTGATAATAATATAAATACTCATTGACAGACAAATGATGACATATTAGAATATACTTAATGGAATATTAATGAGGTTTATCAAAGATTAGCTATTTTTAGTAACTTGGATAAGGTTAGAGTATACTAATGATAATAAGCCACATACAATTCCTTAGCATATATAAAATCTTAAAAATATAAAATTATTAGAAGAATATAAAACATAAACATACAATAAAAACTACAGATGGGAGAAACAAAATATTAATAAATAAAAACAGACAAGAAGTATCTAAAGGAAAATGAGATGACATTTTCTAAACTAAAAATATAGTATTAGTACTTAAGGCTTCTGATGCAAAGTGCTAAATAATTTAATTATTCTGAGATGAAGTTTGAGGGGTAGGCTTGGGACAAATCAGGAGAATCTGGTAAACTGGGCATGCTGAGATAACTGCAGTCTTTCTAAACATTCTTTATAAAAGATGTGTGTGTTTGTGTATGTGTGTGTGAGTGTGTGTGTGTATGTATGTGTGTGTGTGTGTGTATGTGTGTGTGTGTGTGTGTGTGTGTGTACGAGTGTCATGGATTACATGAGCAGTAACAGAACTTGTAATTGGTTTTCTCCTTCCACCATGTAGGTCCTGGAATCAATCTCAGATCATTAGGCTTTGTGGCAATCACACTTACCTGCTGAACTATTTTGCCAGCCAAGAAAAATAGGAGGAGGAGAAGATTAGAAGGGGAAAGAAAAGGAGGAGGAGAAGGAGGTGAAGAGAAGAACAGAGGGGATGAGAAGAAATATGGTAGAGAGGAGGAAGAGAAACTTCGATATTCATTTTATTGTGTGTGCTTGTGCCTGTAGAAGTTGATGTGTAGGGCATGTCTGCAGGGGCCTACAGAAGTCAGAAGATGGCAGCAAATCTCCTGGAAGCAGAGTTACAGGCAGTTGTAAGTCTCTTGACATGGGTGCTGGAAACTGAAACCATGTTCTATCCAACATTAATAAATGTTCTCAAAGGCTGAGGCATTTATTTGACCTCAGTTTTACTCTTTAATTTGAAAGAAAGCTTTCTGAAGGAATACAATAAAACTTAAGCAATATGATATGTTGTCTTTTAGCAAAATTCATGAAAAGAGATGATCATTGCAATAATTTTGAGTGAAATTCATAAATCTGAAGATTAATAGGACTAAGGACATCACCAATGTGACACGTGGCAATCCAGAATGTTTATGCCTAGGTATCAAGATTAAAAATGTGGTATAGGTTTTTTTCTCTACCTTTTGTCTTTTCCAAATGTACAATGTGCACACACTACTTTTATTCAAGGAAACAACATCAACAGTAAAAAATACACCCATAAAATGCTAGTTCTTCTAAAACCATAGCAGCCTATTTCTGTTAGCTATTTAGACCCAAGTTTTCCCTTAACTGTTATGCCATTATATCAGAGCTATTTGTTAACAGTATTTCATTCTGAAAAGAGAGCATAAATAGGTATTTAATTGCATGAGGGATTTGTACTGAAACCATTTTAATAAATCAAGCTCCCAACATCTGTACACATTTGTACCTAAACTGCCATTTTGAAAGAACAACTACCAAAAACTGCAACATTTCTGAATCAAAATGAAGATGAGATATTGAAACACAAAATCTTGCTGCATAAACTCATCATAAAAAAATAATTGTTTTTATAGACTCTTTCTGATTTGTTTAATGAAGTATCTGTTGTCTTAATGCAAAACAACACTTTCCAGAAAGAAAAACAATCTTTTCCTTTAAATCTTACTCAATGAGAAAAAAATAACTTAAGTCAGGAGACCGAAGAAAATTATATAAATGTTCTTTCTTTTTTTTTTAAATTTAAGAGCAGTTTAGTTTGCTTTATAAATAAGAGTTTACTGCTTCCAATGTCAGAAACAACAGTATATGGCTGAGTTGACACACCCAGGCAGGTAGGCTCCTGAAAAAAGGACCTTTCAACTCTTATTGCCAGAAATGGATTTAAAAGTGAAGGCGTAATATGAATTTTCTTTTTTGTCTCAGATTTACATAGATTCTACAAATCCCAAGGCTATTTGATCAGTTTTTCATATCTCTTGTTCCAGTGAAGGTTAACTCAGAACAGAAAATCTAGCCAGCTGGTAGTTGCTCCAGCCATGTGTAGCTCTGGCTGGCAAGCAGCTTTTCTGTAAATTTGTGCACCAAAAGTTGTGTGCCAAATATTGCACAAATTCTAGTTAGTATATAATAAAATCCCAAAGCCAGATATTGGGAGGAAAACTAGAATATCAGAGAGAGGGAACAATTCTTACTCAGCCAACTACTCAGGCTGAATATGATAAATGCTATCTTCAAGAGTCTTCAGCCTGATTGGTGGATTCCATGAAATGAATAAATCTCTGCCTTTTCCTGCCTTAGATATCTTCCCTGTCCAGCTGTTTGTTTCACTTCCTGGTTCAACTCTGTATCATAATCCTAGAGTTAGGATTAAAGGTGAGATAGTTCAATTTGGCTGTTAGGCCTTGAACTCACAGAAATACAGAAAAATCTCTGTCTCATGAGTTTTGGGGTTAAAGGCATGAGTTACCAGTTGCTTGTCTGGAGTGATGGGATGAGAGGCCTGAGTCCACACACTCTGACCTTTATGGCTTGACTCTGGGTGATTCTGTTTTCTGACATTGTGGGTTGATTTTATTAAAATATACAATATATCATCACACAGTTCTGTCTCTTGACCACTTACTAATTAAACTAAAGAAATATAGGTAAAAGAGCAACTATTTGTTTTTCAACACAAGCTTTTCTAATTTTGCTAATTATTTATACTCTGAGAGACTTGATGTCAATAAATTAAGTCATAAAAAACAAATAGCATTGCTCAAAATGTTGACCACAGTTATAATGCAATCTAGTAATTCACTCTAAATATAAAGCAAAGAATTGAAAACACACACACACACTTTTAGAGCTACAGCATTTATAATAGAGAAAAAATGGATGGAAACCAAAACCCATTGCCCAATGCAGCAATCTGAGAAATTGCTATTTCTCTGTTATGGAATGGAGTCCAACCCTGAAAGGTAACGATGCCACAATACCCATTAGCATGCTAACAAGAATAGAACCTGAAAAGATTTTTAGTAGAATATGCCAGACAATAACACTGAATTAAAGGTGAGCTACAGATGGGTGGAGAATGAGCCACCAAGTCCACCAGTCACATTGCCCCCCCACCCCAGTTTCTGATTTCCAACCTGTTTTTCACTGCTAGAGTTAGAGGTAAATTGCTACACTACATGTGAATATATGATGAATGTAGTGACCATTGTTATATTTATTAATTACAACACTATTCATAACAATGGAAGATTTTAGCAAGTGAGAAAATTTGTCAGTAAGAAATCTAAAAAATAATGGTCCCACAAATACTCAACAAAATAGTTTTACATACTTTTATATGCACAGATAATATTTCTTTTTTTAGATGGATTTTATGCTTGTTTAAGTGTGTGTGTGTGTGTGTGTGTATTCCACATTTTTGCAAGTGCCCTCAGCGACCAGAAGAGGGCACCAGCTTCACTAGACCTGGAGTTAGACACAGTTGTACATTACCCAACATAGGAGCTAGGAACCAAATTTGGATCTTCTGAAAGAGCAGCAAGTGCTCTTAACCACTGAGCCATCTCTCTACCTATCGTAAAATGTTAGTTATAGAAAATGGAGATGCCAAAATGTGCAAAAATAAAACTAATGTATTCTGAATGACAAATATAGCCAGGCTAGGCAGAACAATGTTTTTCTCAATGATGCACCATAGAAAGCAAGGACATCCTAAGATTATGACACACCTGCAAAATTCTGATCACCTAGGGACAGTTCAGCTCTTCTACTTCCAGACAGGAGCCATCGCTGCTGTGTTTTTTGGGATGCTGATGTAAATAAACCTTCAGTACTTCCAGGTGCATGAAGTATAGCACTCTCCATTTTGCATGGTGCATAACTCTTAAAGAGAGTAAAGGACTATGGTATTGGCTTACATATTTACTATTCATTTCATCTTTATTTTACAATGTCTCATTCTACTTACTCTTTGAAAGGATGCTCAGACCCACAAGTGGCCAAGGTGAAAAGTATAAAAGATTGCATCATAGCTCTAAAGGAACAACATCTGTATCACACTCCTCCTTTAAGGTCTAGAGATCATTGCAGGAGAGGGGAAGTGAAGAGTGTAAGGGCCAGAGCCTCACTAAAAGAAAATTGTCCTCTAGACACAGAAGGCTCACTATAACTATGGACTTACAGTGATTGTGTCAATGTGTACAATTCTAATTAAGACCAAATCCCAGCATGGAGAGGGAAGGGGAGCATGAAGCTACTGGCAATTAATAGGTGCTAAGAGACAAAGAGTTAGAGTGTGGCCCTTGGTTAATAGACTAACCCAGTAGAAAGACAAGGGTCCAAAAATATATGGAAAGAACAAAATGGATTCAGTGACTAAAAAAAATGGACAGAAAGTTGAGAAGGTAGGGAAGGAGGACAGATCTGGAAGAAGTTGGAGGGAGTGGATGTGATCAAAAACCATTGGGGAAAAATCTCAAATACATTCTTTAGATGTTAGAAAAATTTTTAAAAAAGTAAAACAGAAGGCCATGTGTACTGACAGCTGAGACATGCATCTCCTGGTTCTCCTATGTCTTGATTACATCCTCTACTCTTGTGTTTAGGAGTCTTTTGTGCTTTGCTTACCATGGCCCTGAGAATAACAGGTGATAGGCACTACTGAACTGGTGCATGTAACTAAGCATGTGATCTAGAGTTTGAAACACATTGTATGATATTTGAACATTGTCTCAGAATGTCTCCAGGATGTGAAATAACTCATGCCTTCAAGTACATAAAATACAGCATTCCCAGCAACAATAATATACTGAACATCATTGCTTCTTTTCTATGGGGCTAAGAGATAGATTTAGAAGAAAACTTTCACTCAAACTTACATATTTAATTCATTTTAAGCACTAGGAAGTATTAAAATGTGTGTGTGTGTGTGTGTGTGTGTGTGTGTGTGTGTGTGTGTGTGTGTTCATCTCTGATACTGCAAAGAGCCTGAGCAGCCTAGGCAATTCTACTTCATGGTAACAATCAAAGGATGATGTGAGTTATTGTTTGGGAAGCACCAGTTACAGACTCTAGAGGAGCTCTAAGTGAAGATTATCAAACAGATGCATTTGCTAATGGATAGTGCTATTGTTTTAAGTAAGGGTGGCCAATATAGAAGCCTCTTGCCCAGAGAGAGTTTCATCTCTCTGGGCTTGAGCAGAGTAGATTCGAAGTTTTCCTCTCGAGAGGTGGTGGAGGCAGGTTTAGGCAGGCAGAAAAGCAGTTAGAACTGAAATGAAAGCTGAGAGGAGTGGAACGCTTGAAGAAGGACTAATGGTGTGTGCTTTTTGCTGTTTGCTAGCCAACTCCTACATCATACACATGCAGGGACAAAGAGAATCTGAAAAATAGCCGAATGGTCTAGAAAATCTCTGGATCAGGCAGAGATTTAAACAAATGGCTCCATCCAGACAAACCCCAGGCAACAACATATAGAAGTGACTGCCTTGAGGTTGCTGATAACCTCTGCCAGTGTCATTGTTTGATGATTAATAACCAGCAAATGCAAGTCAACCAAAAACCAAGTGGCCAATCAGGAAGTAGAAGGAAGTTTCCTGTAAAGCCTCGATGAAAACCGTGAGTGAGAGAGATGATTCCCACAGTAAGTTATTACTAGACTCCCTACCTACACAACCAGGTATTGACAGGACTTAAAATGAAGAAATAAAACGTGTAAGGGTGTGTGTTCAATTTGTGTGTACATGTGTGCTGTGTACAATTTCTGTGTGCTGTACGCAATTTCTGTGTGTATTGTGTGAACTTTCTTTACATTTGATATGCAATTTGTGTGTGTCGTATGCAATATGTGTATGTATTGTGTGCAACCTGTGCAATAAAAATAAACATTAAGACACACAGAAGGCACAGGAAAGAAGCTTCCATATTCTGGGACATGAGGGCAATATAAACTGATTCCATGTGGAACCACATGCTAGACTGAACAGACAAGTACAACAATGCACATGCATATGCTATAAATATGTTCCAAGAATCTGGAAAAGTATGTTCAGATCACCGAACTGTGATATGACAACAGGAAGTGACTAAATGGGAAGTTATGACAGAGACGTGAAAGCTGTGAGAAAAGCAATATTTAGTTCTAAAGACATAATAATATAAAATTTTGATTCAGTGGACCTAGCAGATTTGGTCCAAGAGAGAATGAGGGTCCTGAACACAGAAGGGAAGTTTAGTGGTGCAAATGTTAAAAAATCCTTGGGTGACTGAGTGATGTTTTCTGTGTTCAATCAGGACAGGCATCACACAGAGGCGAGGGCAGCTCTCTTAGCGTGGGGGACCCTGAGCTCCAGAGACCCACAGACTGAGACCCATATCTAAACACATTTAGCACTAATCCTTGGCTTTAGAGACCTGGGACTCCAAATCTTTAGAGCCACAGGCTCCGTGCTCTTCCATGCTTCAGGCAGGGACTGTAGTGCTCAGGGCACCAACCTTCACAGCTTAGGTTACAGCTCCTATGCTCTGGATGTTGGGGTTGATCCCCTAACCCTGACAACAATCTCAAACTCTCTTTTAAGGTAGGGCTCACATTCCTTCAAGTGTTATCTCCTCACTTCACCTCTGGTTTGTCATCTTCACAAACCTCCAGCTTTCTGCTCCACCCTCCCTTCTCAATGCTTTCGTGGTCCCTGGGAATTTCTCATAATTTCTCCTTCATTGTCTTCTCGAGCCTTTTAGCAACCTCTTACGGAAACAGTGAAGAGGGCTGAGCTCTGGGGTCCTTGTTTCTCAGGAGCTCTCTGAAATTCTTCAGCCACCTCATCTCAACTGCTGCTGTTACCACTGACAGGGCTGACAGTCCAGGCCCTGGCCTGCTCCGTGTGCAGGGAGCCTCACCTTCCCTATCATAAGAGAGATCACAATTGGAGGAAAGTACTGATTAGGCCTTAATAACACAACAACAAAGGGATATGCGTGCAAAGGGACCACCAGGCTAGATCAAAAGGCCTTTAAAGTATACTGATGACATGTCTAGAAGCCAAGAATGTCATGGGTATGTTATACAAATGTTGAGTCAAAATTTTCACCACTTAGAGCAAAGTTTCCAATCATACTAATCATAAGCATTGTCTAAGGACCAATATCAGGCTTGGCATTTCACACACACACACACACACACAGACACACACACACACACACAGACACACACACACACACACACACACATACACACACACACAAACCCAATACTTTTACTAATTAGCTAGGGAAAGCACCCTTCCCTGGCTTGAGTGAGGAGAAATGTGAGCAAGCAGGGCCATCTGGAATTTCCTGAGACTTGCCTGTGCATGTTTTCTGAAACAGTTGTGACTAACATGGAGCTTTGTGGAACAGAATCTGTAATCTCATTCAATGCTATGGTAGCAGTGCTCCTTGAGCAGATGGGAAGGTAAAGGCAGCCCAACCTTCAGAATGTCCATTTTGACTGTCACCAAAAGCAGGGTCACTTGGCTGGCAACTCTTCTGTCATTGACATCCAGAAACAGAAAGGATGATGACATCTGCTGCTCAGGGGACTTTCTGGAAATGGCTCAAGTTATCCAAGGAAAAAAGAAACTAAAGGCATGGACACATCATAGATTGACTGTGACATGAGCACTCTCAGCAGTCCTTAACATGGGCTCCTGTTAGGGCTTAACCATATGCAACTCCTAGGTGAATTCACCAGAGAGCTTCCTCCAGTCTGCCTCACACATAACAGGGGAAAGTAAGCAGAGACTCAACACAGGACAGTTTTGAGCATCCCAATCCTCACATGTAAACAAAACACACACACACACACATGCACACCAAAAAGAGACAAAGAAAAGGCATAAAATTATTTGAAACAAAAGCTGTAGCCAGTACTCAGTGGACAAAGATGCTTGCTGTCAAGTGTGATACCTGAGCTCAATCCCCAGGAGCCGTGTCTTGGAAGAAGAAGAGCAACTTTATAATTTGTCCTCTAAACTCCCTATGTATACCTGGTATATACATGCTCACACATGTGCAAATTCATCCCACACGCAAATAAATACATAATAAATAGATGACAAAATTAATATAAAAACTTCTTAAATATGGGCAATAATATGACCACACACATTCATAAAGATGAATACAGTTGGGGTAGGATAAGTGTCTCCCCCAAGTATGTCATATACTCATATCACATTTAACATGCTAAAAGCTACTCTGAAATTAAAAGAGAAGTAGGAAATCTTTAAAATAATAAGGAAAAACTAATTAATAAAAGAGAGAAATTAATGGGCTAATTAATTAGATAAATTAGATAAATATTGGTTAGTCATAGTCTACTCTGAATGATTACATAGCATATAATCCTAATTTCTAACATTCATGTAAAGAGAAAATTACAATGATGGTAAATGAATAAACACACATGTACATACACATATATATGTGTGTATATATTTGGTAAATATATATGACACACTAGATATATATACATATATGTGTGTATACATATATAATTGTCAACGGTTAAGCAGGAGATTGGAAAGAGTTAAGTCAGTTATGTTGTTCAGAGAATTTTTGTGTCAGTAAAATTATTATAGATATTGTGGTGTCATGATAGTAAGCACATGGCATTATGAATTTGTCAAAACCCATAAGGCCTTAAGGTACAAAGTGTAAACTTTAATGCATGCAAACTACAGAATCATCTAGGGCAGGAGATCTCAGAATGGATGTTTAAATAGACAAAATTATCTAAGTGAGTTATAAATGTGTGAAATAACCCATGGATTAGAAGGAGGGGATGGTGCCTCATATCTGTTGAAAATGAGTCAAGTCTGTAAGCTGAAAGGGAGGAAAGGATGCTGTGTAGTAGAGAGCAGGTGTTAGTGAGTAGGATGCTACTTTGTGCAGAAGCTGGAATTAAACATGAATTTTACAAATGGTGAGTGGTAGATGTCACATCTTCAGTGTTAGATGAAGTTACAGATGAGCAAAAGGAAAACATAGGATGTTACATGAATCAGTGGTTTACAATAAAGGATGTCAGAAGAACTCATGTGTGGCTTAGTTTATAGTTTGGGCACATATGCCAATCTCAGATGTATATTAAATCTTAAATGGAATACATGTTTCTGTGCATATATGTATGAGAATACACACCCATGTCCTTTTTGTGCAAACTGATCATGTTGCAATAATACTCAGATCTTAATTTCTATTATTGTGACACAGTAAAAGGAAACTGTATTCTTTAAAGGAATATCTGATGTTATAAAAATATGTAAAAATCAATCTGGATTATTACACAGTCCTAGAAATATTATAGAAGATTATTTAAAGGGTAAAAATAATTTAAAATAACAAAGTAATATTATTTAAAACATAACATTGGAATTTTAATCTCACACAATTTAATGACTCACTATAAAGCAGCAATAATTAAAATAGTTTGCTTTGGGTGCAAAGATTGATGATGGGAAAGAAATTATATGAAAACATTGAGTCAAGCATTCATGATTGCCTCAGTTTTGACAGAAGTGTCAAATCAATTTCACTGAGGAAGAAAATTCTTTTGGTGTTGGTCTATCCAACAATATTCCCTAAAGAAATTAATGAGCATTGACCTTTTGGTAACATCATACAACAAAGTTAAATCAAAATGTAAAATATAAAATTATAAATATCTTCTCCAAGAAAATATAGGAAAAAATCTTTGTATCTCTATGGGAAGCAAAGATGTTTTAGGACATAACAAATATAGAACAATTTATTCTGACATTAGGAGATACAATACTTTGTGATGTTTTCAGAATTATGTGATTGATTTAGGAAGCTGTTTAGATATACAGACAAGTATACATACATATATATATAGTGTTTTATATATATATATATATATATATATATATATATATAAAGACTGTTTTAGGGAACAGTAGTTAGTAAAAAGGCACAATTCTGATATTTCAATAGCTCCTTCAGTAAGTTCTATTTTTCTGTTTATTTCTCATTAAAACTGTGTATGGGCAGGAAACAGAGAAGAAAGGTTGGGAATTTTGCCCACCTGTGGCATTAAGCCTGAAAGAGGCTGCATTAGATTTAACCAGAAGCTCTGAAATTAGTATGTGACTGGAACATGGAAAAGGGACTGAGGGTATCCAGGAGAGGGCTATATGGACCAGACATAACAATTATGATGTCACTCCCACACATATTCTATTGGCTGAAGCTAAGTCATGTGCCCACATGTAACTGTAAAGGATGCTAGGAAATGTAGTTTATCCATGAGGACCCTACTGAAAATGACAACTTCGGGTCAGGTTTCTACTACATTGCTTCTGTTGTTTACCCAGAATCCATTTTACTTTTGTATGATTATTTTAAATAATATCCTTCTGTGTACATTGGTTAGCATTTTAATGGCATTTGATTAATTAAGCCATTCAGAAGCAATACTCTTTAAACCTAGAATTTGAGACACCTGTTAGGAGTATAAGCTGGTAGATTATATACTCAGAGCCACTATGAGTCTTGACTTAGATGAAGACAGCAGAGTGAAAATAAGCTGGGAAAAATGAATGAGAATTTTTTAATTTCAGGAGCTTCTGGATTACACTGAACCTGTAGCCAACACTATTTTGAGGCTTAAAGTCTTTCTCTTCTTTTTAATTAGAACAATGTAAATAGCTTTTGTTCACTGTCAACTAAGTGTATTTATTGGTTTAAGAAGTGATCAGGAGGGATGACTAATGTGGAGAGAAATGAGTGCGGTGCATTGTTTAGCCAGAGCAGGAAGAGCTCAAGGCCATGCTATGTTTTAAATGTCAAGAGCATCAGAACTTGGCTTTGTCTCTCTGGGCAAATGAAAATTCTTCAAGACAGATTACAACCACAAGATCTATTTAGCTTCCACTCACATGATCACCTATTAGTCAACCTCCAGAGACCTGCAATTGGGATATTTTTATTCCATTTACTCAATTAATAAATACTAAGGTGGTCTCTCTATGTCCAGTAAGAAAATGGGACTGGGTCTTCAGCCTTCAAAATAAGCAAAGTTTGCTCCCTTTTGAGCAGTTCTAGGCAATGTTGCAGCACAGAGGAAGCATCATGACTTTTAAATAAATCCTCTGATAGGAACACTGTTTCTAGGCATTTGAAATTTCTATGTGTTTGCTTATGCTATGAGAGGTTAATTTACTAGCTCCTATACTTATTGTTCTTAATCTAGCAATGCATAGTTGGAGTGATTTAAATCTGTACTTATTTTTTGACTGGAAATACTTATTTCAGAAGGCCAGTGAAAGAAATTTAAAGAATCAAGTCTCCCACATCCCTATACAACAAGGAAAAGGACACCTACCTTGTTAAAATGGTCTTGGCCATGTTGAAAATCACTTTTTACAAGGCTAGAGGACAAATGATTAGGAAACATCTTCATCATCAATGCTATTGGGCTCAAATGCATTGCTAAAATTTTGGTGGCATGCAACTAAACTGTATTTGATAAACTTCAAGCATGGTATTTACAGCAATAATTTATTTGCCTAGATAATTATTCAGCAGGAGCTACCATAGTCTCAAAATGATAATATTGTAAGGTCACAATGTTAAGATGTGTTTATTTCTACTAACTACCTTTTGTTCAGTGCACATTATAAATTCTTAACAGGGGTCAAAGTCAATTAGCTTCTGAGGCAGGGATATCCACTATGACTCATAAATTAAATGGTACCTGTTACCACTAAATGAAAAATATATTTAATGCTTATGAGACTGGAGTGTCTTGTATTCAGCTTTTTATTTTACTTGAAAAGCAAGGCATGCACTACAAATGACTGTCCCCATTTCAACATTACACAATGCACATATGTATTAAAGCCACATGGTGCTATATAAATATGCACAATGCCTTTTGTAAAGTAGTAAATGTTTTTTTTCCAAAAGATTCATATCCTATTCAGACTCTTGTCAAAATAATTTGCACTTACAGAAAATACAGAAGCATTTTCTATTCCACAGGTGGCTTTTAAGTCCCCCAGACTAACCAAATCATGGAATTAAAAATGAAATCGCATTTATTCATGTTAATATACCCAATGAATATGCATTGAGTCAGAAATCTGTAAGAAGTGTTTTGTTACAAGCTCAAACAAGAAATCAAACTTCCAGAACCTTGTTGGAGAGATTGCATTTGGTGATATGGTCACCATGCAAGCATGAGGATCTGAGTTTGAGACCCAGAATCCACTTTTTTTTAAAAGCAGCAGGCTATGGCAGTGTATACTCACAATCCCAGCACTGAAAAGACAGAAAGAGGAGGACCCCTGGGATTCACTGGCTAGTCAGTCCAGCTGCTTTGTAGAATTCCAAACTATTGAGAAATTCTGGCTCAAAACCAAATAAAGGGATAAAAAACAAAGAAAATATAGGCAATGCCCGGGGAACAACAATCTAGAGTCCACATACACATTTGCAAACACATCACTACTCCAGTGTAATCACAACCCGTGTGTGTGTGTGTGTGTGTGTGTGTGTGTGTGTGTGTGTGTGTGTGTGTGAGAGAGAGAGAGAGAGAGAGAGAGAGAGAGAGAGAGAGAGAGAGAGAATGGAAGTCTGAGAGAGACATACGTTCTATTTATTCAAAATCAAGAGTGGATCATAAGACAGCAAGTTAATGTCTGCACAGACTGCCACTTGCTTATGTTGAGCATAATTTTTCAAGAGTTCATTCTTTCACATGAAGACAAAACATGCACCTATTGTTTCCTAACTCACCTGCAAAAAAGTAAAACACACAGATTTTATTGTTGAAAATACACAATTGCTAATTTTTAAAATAGTCGTAGAGTCTATCCACTTTTGAACCATCCTCATTCATTAACCAAGGCTGTTTCCAAATCATCGGGTAGACATTTGATCTCTTCCTTTTCTTGAGAGCTGTTTAAGAGATCATCCTGAGAATTCACCTGGAAGAAGGCTAGATAGTTCTGAAGAATTTATATCAGAAGAGAGATGACATATTAATAATCTCTGCAAATAATAGAAAAATGTGGAATGTTGACATCGCACCTACAGCTTGAGGTCTGGGAGCCCTCCCTGTAGGGAATCAGGCCAATTTCCAGGAATAATCATGAGACAAAAGAGATAGGAAGGTTCTTTTCAAGGAAGTACCACAGGAAAAAGCAGTGGGGCTCTTGCCAATGACTCCCTGCCAGCAATATTTTCTCCTCTCAGTCAGCTCAGTTTTAAAGGCAGCACCCAAGCCCATAGCACAAATGGTAAAGTAAAAAAAAAAAAATGATTTTGATAACATAATCTTTTCCTTGTGTCAGCCAGAGTTACAAACTGGCAATGGAAAACTGCTTGAGTGTCATGTCAGCCAGCTTCACGGAAAAATACTGCACAGAGAATCGGTTGCTCTTTCCTAAATGTGTTCATTTCTGAGCCTCACAGAGAAGGTGTGAGTCTCAGTTTTGGAATGTGGTAACACTGGAACTAGAGGAACACTAGATGTCACTCATTTGTGTCTACCCTTTCCCAGTTGCTACCATCGTGATTTTCTTCTCCTAGCCCACAGCAGAGGTTCACTGTGGTTCACATACTCTTGATCATTCAGGATGCAGTAGGTATCCTAGGACTATTGGTGATTTTCAGTCATCAGAAGCCTGAGAAATTGTCTAGTTATTTACTGTGTTTCACCAGTAAGAATTGCTGGGACATCAAAGAGCACCTGTAGTCATCTAGACCTCAACTTCCAACCCCACTTTGTTAGCTGCTTTTATATCAGCTGGGTCAAATACTTGAAAAAATCAAGGTAAGGCAAGAGAGGCCCATTTGGGTTCTGAACATACAGTCTTTCATGGTAAGAAAAGCATGGAGTCTGCGAAGGGCCCATTGGCAGCAGAAGATCCAGATGTCACCATGTCACACAGTTTGGCTATTGAAGAAGCAGACAGAGCAGGACCCAAAGAAGACCCAGACTATAACTCTCAAAACCCATTTTCAAATGGCCCAGTTACTTCTAACTAACAGGTCAGTTAGTTCTCACTTCTCAAAGGCCACATAAGCTCCCCAAACAGTGCCATCTGCTGGGGCCCAGGTATCCAATCACTGTGGGAGATATTTCAGACTCAAACCACTCCTGCCCCTTACCCCTGTAACCCTGAACAGGATACTTTCCCATTCTACCTTTAGATTTTTTGCATGGGAAGCATACACATTATAGGCTGTTCCATTGAAATTTGAAATTTGTGTACAGTTGCGGATCCCTTTGGAACGTTCTCCAGAAGGCTCCATTATACAAAATGCAGTATGAACAGCATAGACGCTATATAGTACATAATAAGTGGCCTTGAAGAAGTGAAGAAGACTCCTTAGCACAAGTGCTCACAGGGCTTTTTCTTCTTGTGATTGTCAGGATGGCAGCTACCAAAATGATCCACTCACTTAACTGCTATATCCTCAAATGATGCCAATGCAGAGGTCAAAATAGGTGGAGGCTGATCATTGCAATCACTGGCCAATGGCTGGCAGAGGTGATCCTCCTGTTCACACCCCCCAGCTGGTACAGAGAGCTTCTCTGACAGTTTATTTGCAGTGACAGGAAAGACAATTGTGCTGCATTTAAGAAGCAGATCAGAGAGTCTCTATTTAGAATGACACCAGCTGGCTTGCTTATTTCAAGAGATGAAAAAAATATTTCAGAAAAACATGAACACCGTTGGGGCAACCTTTTGCAGGTGAGGCGAGGCTGAGTGGCAGTTGCTATGCAACTCCCTGGGAAGAATGGAAACCTGCTGGAGTTGAGTGGGAGGCAGCAGGAAAGCTGAAGGGTAAGGGCTGACTGAGTAACAAGACGTGAGAAAAAATCAACTCCTTCCATCTCCAAGGCACACATGCACTGTGGCATGCTGGACTAAGGAAACTGGAGCTGTGAGCATTTGGAGGGCCGTGTGTTTAGCCTCAACATTTGTGATAACTTTCCTTACATTCTTTTATATTAAATATATAGACACTAACCCTCGAAGATAAGTTACCATTATGAGAGTTGTAATTTTCCACTTTTAAATAGATACAGTATTTAGATCAAAATAGGGTCAACACAAACCCAACTAGTATCCTGTGTGTTTTCACCATAAATATTATCATGACTAATAAATGTAATGATCAAATACTGTTTTTGAGATTTTTTTTAAACAATAAGAAAACAGTATGTTCAAGATGAAAATAATTATCCAAACAACACTAATGAATTTGGAGATTGTAAATGTCATTGCCTTAAATTACTTTTTAAAATTTATTTTGCTTTTAATTATGGGTATGTGTGGAGTGTATCTGGATGTGGGTATACATCTGTGAGAGCAAGTGCTTGTGGGGACCAGAAAGGGCAGCAGACCCCACGTAGCTGAACTGTCTCCATAATATCCTCCTACATTCTAAATGTAGACTTCTCACTCAGCCATCTAATAAACATCCATATTTGCAGCTGGGATGATTCACCAATTTTTGTGTGTGTGTGTCTTTTTATTCCCCACAAAATAGTAAGTTTCCTTTTGACTTTGATTGGTATCTAAAACTTTGATACTCCCTCTCCAATACTCAATTTCAACCCTCAAGTAGAAGAGCTTTGTTCTTCCTCTAAGTGATATCAAAACTGGTCTGTATCAAGTCCAATTCCAGCAAGCATGCACTATCATCTCAGGCTCTCACACACAAACAAAAGAACATCAAAGAGGGAAACCCTAACCCTGGAAAGGATGCTGGGTGGATCCTCACTGTCTCGGGGTCTTTAATTTGTAGTGCCAGGTTACCTCCAACTACACCCTACAATAAACATCTTTAAAGTGTATTATTCTAGGTGCAAATATACATGTGAGTCAATACTACTTTCTAAAAAACAAAAATACAGTAAGATATGTTTCCTAAAAGAAATAAAACCAAGCAAACAAAAAACTCTCACCTCTTACTAAATATCTAGTATCCTGAGAAAAATGAAGATGAGCATATCTTTAAAGCATATTCTGGAATAAGAAATAGGGCTCACATTGAGGAGGCCACTGAGACCAGCACCTGCCCTAAGAAGGTTTGCCTCTTACCATCAAAGGAAGCACTCACTCAGTCACAGGAGCGTAGAGTTGACTGGGATCAACCCTAGTCCCACAGAAATCAGAGTGTTAGAGCACATACCCTGTGCTGTACAGGACTGTAGTTACCCAGATCTTAAGTTGTAATAAAGTTTTGTGCCAGTTTCATGAAAGGACCCATGTAGGATGCTCACCTGTGTTACTCCTTGGTCCCTCTCAGGAGAAAACTTAAAATAGCTGATCCCAAAATTTCATAACCACCAATTGGTTAGACAGTTGAGTTTGAATTCATTTTCCTGTATGTTCTAAAAAGCATAAATACCAAGATTTCTTTTTGAGACAGGGTCTCACTGTGTATCTCTATCTAGCTATGTAGACCAGGGAGGCCTTGAACTTACAAAAATTCTGCCTGCCTCCCAGGTGTTAAGATTAAAGGCCCTACATCCTGTTCCCAGAATTCTTTTAAAGTGGCTTTGTTTTAGCAGAAACCCCTGATGTCCACAGTAAAAAAATCCAGATCTTTAGAAGACAAGATGCTCTACACAAACATCATAGACTCCACAAAGTTACGTCTTAGCAAATATGGGGACATAATGATACTGATCATCACAAAACATGGGAAATGAGGCATAGGAAGAGAAACAGCCAGAAGAGGCATGTATGTACAGCATTCTCAAATACACATGTACATATGTACATATAATTTATCTTAAAACAAATGTACAAGATAATCTAGACAGAAGTAGGAAAAGTTAAAGATAGGTCTAAAGCTAAAACTGAATGACTGAATGTCAAAACAAAAGAAAAATATGACGGTCTACATGGTTAACCACACATAGCTCCAGATAAGGCATGAAAACCTGGGGAGGATTAGGGAAGACATGGGAGAAGAAAAAGGCTGAGGATTTTCCAAAAGTTAGGATGAACATAAGTTATTAGATACTTAGAGATGGAGATTCAGAGATCCAAACCCTAAAGAGTCTAAGAATGTCAGTCACGATTACAAAGTTGCAACATAAGGGTACTGTGTGGAGAAATAGCAAGTCCTTTAAGAGAGGAAAGAGGCCTCAGAGGAAAAGGCACTTGCTGCCAAATCTTAGTGACTTTAATTTCTGAGACTGACTGAGATTGAGAGAAGGACTGGACTTCCAAAGTTGTCCTCTGACCTCCACATGGATACCACAGTGGGTATACATGTAACTTGTACACACACACACACACACACACACACACACACACACACACACACAAATGTTGATGAATAATTAATAAAAAATACTGAAAGGAAAGATAGAAAACACATACATATTTTAATGACAAAATTAGCATCATTGCTTTGAAATTTATACTTAATGGCACAATCTTTCAAGGTGAGGGGAAACTGAGAACATTCTTGAGTTAAAACAGAAGAATTTACCAAATATAGCCATTGTTGCTGATGAAGCTTTAACACTGAAGAAGAATACTGAGAAGAAAAGTCTGAATCCTGAGCCAAAGGAGGGACCCAGGAGATTCTGCAGGCCATCCAGACAGCCTTGCAAATGTCATTACATAGCAAAAGTAAATATGGAGAACTAAGTAAACCCACTCCCTGGACACTGAGAAACTGCTCCTGCCCTGAAGAGGGGCTGCTTGGAATTACTGAGTTCCAGTCCCTGTGGGGGACACAAAGCAAAGATTGATTTCAGGTGCACTGGCATCTGTAAACCAAACATTTGAGTACAATACTGTGGCGTGCAAGAGGTTAGCTTCTAAGTGTATAGAAGAAAAGTCTCAGAACAAGCAAAGAAATTTTTAGTATGTAAAAAAGGAGCAAAAATCACAAATAAAATGAATTCAAGAAGCTGGACTATTATAGTAAGAAATCAATCCATATATCCTGGAATCAAAATATGCAGTTATAGAAACTTGATTAAGTCAATAGTTGTGAAGATGAGGCAGACTGATGTCTGTCTAAAAGTTAGTATGAGATATGATGAAATATTATGTATAAAAGAAAAGGTCAAAAGAGGAGATGGAAAAAGAGACATTAACCAAAAAGCTGATGGCAAGATCTCAAAGTTAACTTTTAAGATAAATTAGAGTGTGGTGTTGCACACCTGTAATCATAGCACTCAGGAAGTAGAGGCAGCAAGATCGCCTCAAGTTCAGGATTGACTGCATCTACATAGCCAACTCCAAGCTAGCCTGGGCTGCACAGCATAGATATGTGTCAAAGCATACACAGAATAAGATAAACAACAGACAAACTGTGTTTAATGGTAAAAATCCTTCAGTTTTTCAAGAAATTGCTAGAGGGGCTAGAGAGATGGTTCCTCAGTTAGGAGCAGAGTTCTTGCTGCTCTTGCAGAGGACCTGAGTTCTGTTCTACATCAGGTGGCTCACAACTGCCTACCAAGCACAGCTCCAGAGGATCCAACACACTCCCCTGACCTCATATCCACTTATCCCACATACAGACAAACACATATACACAAGAAGAAACAAAATAAATCTTTAAACGATGAGATTATAAAATTGTATATATAACAACACGGCTTCAAAGTTTACAAAAAAGTTTTAAAAATTTGAAAAGCAAAACAAAACTGGATTATAAATTGATACATTGCAAGTAAAAGGAATTTTACAAACATACATTGAAGCTTGTACTATACTATTAATAATAAGCAGTATTTCTCTCACGACCACAGAGGAAATATAGAAATATTCAAATTATGAAATATAGTAAAGAAGGAACTAGGAAGAAAATATAGGCATAAGTTACTTGCATTATAAAAAGAATGAAAATTAATAAACTAAATATCTCAGGTTAATTAAACATGCATTATAATTGTAAAGAGAAGCATGAGTATTTATTTGGAAAGATTACCATCATTCGATTATTTAGGTAAGAAAAGAAAATATAGCCGTCAGGTATGGAAATGGGAAATACCATCATTTTATTATTCTGTATTTAAATTAGAATTTAAAGTAGAATTTTAAATGGTTCCTACTTCCCAAATAAAGATTCAGCTTGCCCCTTCTTTAAAATCCACTACTCGTGGCAACCGTGCTCTCTGCCTCACTGTAGCTCCATGTTAGAGCTAGCCTGGGAGTCAAGGGCTATTTGTGCATTTTGAATGTTCCTCTTGCCTGAAATGTAATAGCTGTCTCCTATGCTTCTCCGCTCTTCCTCCTGTTCCTCCTCCTTCTCCCCTCCCACTGCCCCTCCTCCCTCTGTTCCTCCCGGTATTCCTTTTCCTACCCCCTTCTCCCCCTCCCCTTCCCTCCTTTCCCCTTCCCTCCTCCCCTTCCCTCCTCCTCCTCTTTCTTCCTGTAGGTCAATCACCTAGTTTTCCCACCAAATCCTTTTCATTTCTTTTCTTCCTGTGTGATCTTCTCAACCATTAGGGGTTGACTATTATGTAAATTAATGACTGAATGGATCATCAACTTTACTCCTGATCTCTGTTTTCTGGCTTATTCAACTACCTCCAAGAGGGGCAAGATTTTCTTTTAAAATTTTTCTTTCATTTTTTTTTTATTATTATGAACAAAGAAGTCATACTTTCTATCCTTGTATATCCTTATTCAAGGTCCCTTCCCCCTCCCACCACATCAGGTCATTCTCTCTTTTTTAATTTTTCTTTTGTCTCTGTATTAGTTACTTTTCAAGTAGCTGTAAAACCCAACTTAAGAAAGAAAGGGTTTATGGGGCTTACAGTTTGAGGAAGGCATGATATTAAGAGCCATATTGCAGCCTCTTAGGAAGCAGAGGGAGGGAAGGAGGGAGGGAGGGTGAGAGGGAGGGAGGGAGGGAGGCAGATATCAACGCTGGTCCTCAACCCTCCTTTTCTATTTTGGAGTCAGTCCCAGACCTGAGACACAGGAAAGCTTCATGCCTTTAACAAAGCAGGAGGGTCTTCTCTCTTCAATTAAGTCTATCTGGATATTCCCTCATAGACAACATGTGCCAACGCGTGTCTCTGTGATTTGAAATCCAGACAAATGGAGAATGAAAATTAAGCTCCAGAACAACACAGACAATTGCTGAAGATGCTTATAAAACTCTAATGTATAAAGAAGAAGTTGCCAATGATCTCATCAAAGAAAAGCCTGGTGACTGTCTAGGGAGTTGATAAAGGAGAGCAAACAGAGCAAGAGGAGAAAGAAGGAGAAAAATTCCTTCACCCTTACCATTAAAAAAAAAAAAAAAATCTGTATTGGGAAACTGATGGATCAACCTCATTCCATCTTGAGATTAAAAGCTGAAAATAAGTTCATCCCTATTTTCTATAAAACTTGAATTTGAACAGATCTTGACCCATTTTCTGAATATTGACTGGTTCCACAACCTACACGTTGACCTCTACCCGGGTAGGATAAAATATTCTGCCTGATAATTTTAAGATGCTCTGACAAATTCCTAGGTAACAAAAAAAACTTATGGAACTCCCTAGCCTGGCCGTTTTTGAGCTATATAAGTTCCAGGTTTTGCTATGCTATTTTCTCAAACTCAGCTTTAGGGGGACTGCCCTGTCAGACAGAAATACAACTTGTTTAATTCAACTAAAAGGATTTGGGTGATGGTCTTTACTCCTGTTAAGTGGGACTAACAATACATATATTTTTAAGCCTATAATTTCAGTTTAAAAATGTACTTTTTATTAATTTTCCTAAATTCAAATTGAATATAATTGTATGTGTTTGGGGGGCATAATGTGATGTTTTCATACATTAATACATTTTATGATTCTGTCTCATCTTGGAATCAAGCCAACTAACACATGTGTCACCTCATACATTTGCCTGACATCTAATTCTGAGAAATTACTATGTGTAACAATTACTTTATTAATTTTTCCTCACTAGAAAAAAGAAAGAATATAGAAAAAAAACCTCTCTATTCTTTCAGTCTAAAGTAAATTTAAAAATAGAAAAAGACACTTAACATAGTAAATTATATTTTTAAAAAAAGAAGAAATTGCCTGAGTTATTATTAACATGGCTAATAATTTTTTCTGAAATTTAAAACTTATTATTCATGTTTAGACAGATGTGGTGTCATATACTATTAAGAAAGTATTTGGGAGGCATAGGCAGGTGGCTCTCTGAATTTGAGACTAGCCTGATCTACTTAGTGAATTTTAGAGCAGCCATGAATACCCAGTGAAATTTGTATGTATATATTCATGCATGTACACATGTAATTTTCTATGAATACTATGAGAGTGTGGTGATGAAAATAAAAATAAACAAATCATAGAACATTTTCTTTCAAGTAACTCAATAGATTCTCTCACAACCTTAGTGTCTTTTGTTTTATACAAAACAGGGAAAGAACTCAAACAAAAGTGGGTCACAATTTCAAATCTTTAAATAAAAAAGAGAAGAAAATTGAAACAAACCAAAGAAATATTTAAAAACAAATAAGAAAGGTGATAAATTTAAAGAAGCTTCTATGAAGGGAATCATGGCTTTTTTTTCACTCAGCATGGTGACTCCTGGTACTACCATGCTGCTGATGAAGGCATCTTTAGTCTTTCTCCAGCAGAGTTTGCTCTGTGTGTGTGAACATCATAGCGATCTTCCTTGGTTTCCTGTTGGCATGCTCATGTAAACAATCTATAAGCTCTATGGGGCACATGTGCTTTTCTTTCAACCTTGGTTACATTCTTAAAAGACATTCTTGATGTAAGCACATGCATACTTGTATTGTTAATAATCAGAATTGTTCTTATGAAGAAGTAATATTTTATTTTACCATCAACAATTAACTTAGATTTTAGAGTGTATAACATCCGTATTAACATCTGCTGTTGATCGTAATGTCAATAGCTATAACACAGTGGACACAAAACATTTTCTACCTTCTAATAAAGTCTTAAAATGCAAATTAATTGTCATCTATAATAACCAAACTTATAGTCATGTTAAGGTTTTATAAATATACAAAAATATATTTCAATTAGATAGTCTTCAAACACTTCAAAAACATACAAAATATAGCATTTAAAATACTTTAAAAACTTAGACTTTTCTAGGCAGTGAGACAAGTCTGCTCCTGACAAAACCAATATATTTCAAAAAATTAATAGACATTAAAACAACTTCATATAAAATTTATTCTGTAACAAGTTAGCCACTGGACAAAAAAACTATTCTTATATTGACTGCTTAATAGTATGCTATATAAAGTTAGACATACAAGTTCCATAAAAAAGTGACCTCTGAACTTTAATAAAATGAGCCAAGATAGTCCTTCAAGTTTGTACTTTACAAAAAAAATTGCCAGGCATCCTTCAAGACACACACACAAAAAAACAACTGATAAACTATGCCTAATTTCCTACATCAATAAAAGATATGCCAAAGACTCTGAGCCTATAGGCTAAAGATGATGCCCCAACATTACAAAAAAACTTTAAATAACTATCCAAACAAACAAGAGTCATCTCTGTCATTCCTAGGTTTTAAAAGTTGCTTACACTTCTTGTTTATTTAAATAATATTATATCCTTCAGTGATCTTTGATATAGTTAAAAGTTTAATAATTATAAATATAGTTTTTCTTAATTATTAAAAAATATATTAAATATAAAACTTTGTACTAAAAAATAAATAGTAAAATATTTTTTAATTGTATTAATACAAATAGATTAAATATTATAACTATAATTCTTATTTAATACTGTTCTGTCATACATAATTTTGCTATATTAAAATTAAAATCTTCCTTTTTGATTAGACAAGAAATGTGGTGGGACTTTTCTCTGTATGCAGTTATGTAAATAAAAAGCTGTTTTGGTCTATGTAGAGCATGGTAGAAGTGGGTAGAGGGTCACAGGAGAGACAAATAAAAAGAGGCCAGAGTCAGTCAGTCTCTAGCCAGCCACCAAAAAAACAACATATAAAAAATACAAATAGAGGCCATGGGACACATCCACATGGCCAAATAAATTAATAAAAATAAGTTAAATTAAAATTAAAAAAACTAACTAATAATATGCCTACGTCATAAGCCAAACAACATAAATTAATATAAATGTCTAAGTCATTTAAAAATAAATAAATAAAAGCCACCACAGACAAGTCAGACCTCTGGCCTAAATGGAGCCAAAATTCATTTACAGCATTTCTGATAAGTGTTTTTTATAAGACAGATTGATGATTGATACCTACAAAACTACATACCTACAGACATACACACGTACACACAACATAGAATAACATATAACTGTATCAATGTGTGAAATCAACAAAACATATTGAGAGAAATTCTAAGATAGAAATTACCTTTTTTCTTCACAAATAAATTCTAAAGGAAAGAAGGAGAGTTGAAGAAGACAACCTATTAAGTTAAATTCACAGGGCAGTTCCAGTACTTAGGAGGCAGAGGCAGAAGGATCCTATCACATTTGAGGCCAATATTATATACATTGTGTGGTAGTTTGAAAGGAAATGTCCCATAAAGGGAATGGCACTATTAGGAGATGTGTCCTTGTTGGAGTAGTGTGGTCTTGTTGAAGGAAGGTATGTCATTGTAGAGGTGGGCTTTGAGATCTCATATGCTAAAGCTATGTCTGTTGTCTCAGACCACTTCCTGTTGCCTGAGTCAAGACATAAGGACTCTAAAGCAACAGCTCTAGCACCTTGTCTAAATGCATGCTACATTGCTTCCACCTGTGAGCATAGTAGACTAAACCTCTAAACTTTAAGTGAGCTACTACAATTAAATATTTTCATTTACAAAATGTTCTGTGGTCAGAAACATCTGACTTGAGCTATTGGGAGCTCACTCATTCTGAAATGACTGCTGATAGAGGAACTAAACCCTATGAATGTAGACAACAGTTGAACAACATGGGTAGTTTGTGAAGCCTCTTGCAGTAGAATCAGAGTTTATTGCTGGTACATAAACATCTCAGAGCCCTTTCTCTATAGAGAACACCTAACTCAGTCTTGATACTGGGGAGAGGGACTTGGACCTACTTCAACTGGATATCCAAACTGTCTCACTTTGAAATTAGTTGCCGTCACTGGGGAATACATGGGTATAGGATGGGAGGACAGGCTGAGAGAGCACTGAGAGGAGGGAGGAAAGGGGATCAGTGGTGGGTATGGGAAAAAAAAGTTAATACACACACACACACACCCACAAATATGAGTTGGTGTGGTCATAGTGTCTCTTTAAAGCAATAGAAACCATAACTAAGACAGAAGTTGATACAGAGACTGGGATGTTACTGTGATTGGCCTGGCCAGGTTTTTGTTTGAAGGAATATAGACCTTGGGACTGTGGGTTAGAAAAGCAATTGAACACTTTGCATGCCGCTTAATAGGCCATACTAGTAGGAGCATGGAAGACAGTGGTACTAAGAGTTATTTGAACTAGGGCAGGTGGGGAGGACTCAAGATGTTTCAGACAAAAGAATTGTAAGATGTTGCCTAGAGATCATTTTTGTGATATTTTGGTGATGATTGTGGCTGTTTTCCTTTTGTCCTTGTCTGAAGAGTCTACTTGAGGCTAAAGTGAAGAATTTTGAGATTAATATCATTGGCAGAGCATATCTCAAAACAGCTTAGTATAGACTGTCAGTATGGATATAGTGGCCACTCTAATGAAGATATATACTGAAAAGGAGAAAGCTGGACAGGGTAAATTTCAAAATGGAAAATTTAAGGAGAAAAGGAGCACCCAGGAATGAAATGGAGCTATTTGTTGAAGGAAATAAACAGAGTAAGAAATAGAATAAAGGCCTGGAGGTGATGACCCAGGCTTTCAGTTCCAGCACTGAGGAAGTAGAGACAGGCAGAGCTGTGTGAGCTAAAGTTTCAGGACATCCAGAGCTGTTACACAGAGAAAGCCTATTTGGAAGAAAGAAAGAAAGAAAGAAAGAAAGAGGGGGAGGGAGGGGAAAAAGAAAGAGGGAGAAAGGGAGAGAGAGAGAGAGAGAGAGAGAGAGAGAGAGAGAGAGAAAGGGAGTAAAGTGAATGGGTAAATGGTGACCTCAGGGCAAGATTATACCCAGCTAAATTTCCAACTTGTAAAAAGGAATGAAAGAAAGGCTTAGAGCCAGGTATTGTGGCCTACACCTCTAATCCCAGAACTCCAGAGGCAAAGAAAGGCAGATAAGAGTTTTGAAGTCAACCTGGTTTACAGAGAAAGTTCCATGACAGCAAAGCTTAGGCAGTGAACAAAGCCGTGGAAAACAGAAAGCTGATGAAGATGTAATTGAATGTGGGGGCCATGTTCCAGTTTCAGTAAGCATTAGGACTTGTCTGCAATAGTTACATGGCTCTGGCTTTAAAGTCAAGGATAAAAGAAAGGGGTTATAGAATTTACCTATGTTACTAAGGAAAGCTGATGAAAATGTAACAGGGAGGCCATGATCCAGCCCCCATAATCATCAGACCCTGGCAGCTTTGGCCACATGGTTCTGGCTTTAAGGATAGAAGAAGAAAGGGGATGTAGAATATACCTCTGTGACTAACCAAACCCTGCTGAAGCCAGGCATGTATCAGAGATGTCCCTGAATTGAGGTCCAGAAAGACCATTGCATGAAACTGTGAAATTGAAGACTGAATTACCTGGGAGACTTCAAGATGTTAGAGATGCCAGATTCGTAAGATATCTGCCAAGGACAGCTGCTGACAGGAAATGGAAGCAGCTCAAGAGAAATAAGCATGTTGCAGTCAACAGAGCTGAATGGAGTTGGAGATCTGAAGAGCAGTTTGACATCAGACATGGAGATGCAGAGTTTGGAGTTTGCCCAGATGGTTTTCAGCCTTGCTTTGGTCTAGAATTTCTTCACTATGTCCCCTTCCGTGTGTTTTACAATAGTAATGTATATAATGTGTATTACATGTTGGAAGTAAGTAACTTGCTTTTGATTTTATAGGGGATTATTACAGTTAGGGGATTGTATGAATCTCAGAAGAGACTTTGAACTTTGGACTTTTAAACATTGTTGAGACTATGATAGACTATGAGGAAGTCGGACTAAAATCATTTTTGAATTATGATACGTCTATAAGCCTTTGGGAGCTGCAGAGTAGAATGTGGTAATTTGAAAGAAAATGGCCTCCAAAGGGAGTGGCACTATAAGGAGGTGTGGCCTTGTTGGAGTAAATATGGAGGAAGTGTGTCACTGTGGAGGTGGGCTTTGACATTTCTTATGTACTCAATTCATACCCAATGAGACAGACTGCTTCCTGTTGCCTGTGAGTCAAGATGTAAGAACTCTCAGCAACTGCTCTAACATCATGTCTGTCTGTAAGCTGCCTCCTTCCCACCATAACAATAAACTATACCTCTGAACTGTACGTGAACCACCACAATTGTATGTTTTCCTTTATATAAGTTGTGGCAGTCATGGTATCTTTTCACAGCAATAAAAACCCTAACTCTGACACATTATAAGTTCCAGATCATTCATGGACACACTGACACAGCCTGACTAAAAAAAAAATGATAATAAAAAATTAAAATAGGACCTATATAAGATATCTTGTAAGAAAGAAAAGTAGGAAGTCTTTACTAGAAATAATGAAATGTATTTGTTGAAAATATTATTTATGTCCCTAATCCATTATTTGGGTGTAGTTGGGGCTTATTGGTCAAATGTAATTTCATCAAGAACTCACCTAAGCCACTTGAGTAGGGTCTGTCTCTACCCTCTCTACATACTTAATTACCATGAATATCAAAGTTATTCCCATTCTTTAACGTATTCTAGGCCATGTCTGAGTCCCATCAACTCCAGGAATTGATTTTCTAGTCTGTATCTTACAGTTCCCATTTGTCCATGCTATGTTCACAGGGAGTTCACTGCTCATCTGAAGAAAATGATCTGGCTTTTCTTTGACAGACGTGGTATTACAACTTGAACAGAAACCAATTTTTTGCTGGATCTCAGACTTCTCATGAGTTCACCCATGAAATCTTTTTCCTTGCTCTTGACTGACTGAGGGAAGTCCCCTGGTAACAAGCCAACATTGCCAAGCATAGTAAGAGCTCCCTAGTTCTTCAACAGTGAACTAACCCCGGGAGCTGGATTACAGGGTCAATGACTGGCTTGCAGGCATAGTTGTCCCTGCATTTTCAAGACTAGGTTCTGTCAAAGACACAGGTGTGTGACAGGTCCAGCCTGTTCTCTCTGTAGGTGTACAGTTAGCTCCCATTCATTCAAAGTGAACTCTTTGGGGGATTCTTCTCAGTCCAAAGGGGTTGAAGAGAAGGCTGGGTGGCTAAGAGCACTCGTTCTTATAGAGAATCTGGGTTCCATTCCCATACATTATATGGATGCTCATAATCATTCATAATTTTAGCTTCAGAGGATCAGACACCATCTTCTGATCTCCACGGCAGTGGAGCTCAAATGTGGTGTGATGTAGGATGTCTTTTTGTATACTGTGAATTATCATTGGATAATAAATTGTTTTGGCCTATGTCAAAGCAGCTTAGAGGCAGGCAGGAATTCCAAGCATAGATAAAGAAGAATGTCAGAGTCAGAGGAGATGCTCTGATCTGCCACCCAAGGAAGCAAGATGTAAAGAAACACAGGTAAGCAATAAGCCACATGGCAATATACAGATTAATAAAATGAAAGAGCTAGCAAGTAATGAAACTGAGTCATAATCAAAAATATCTTGTAATCAATATAAGCCTTTGTGTAATTATCTTATAAGTGGCAATGGGGCTGCAGGTACAAACCTCAGGGCTAGGCCCAACTACATGGGTCAGAAACTTCAAGACATAGTGAGGTACAGTCATACATGCAAGCAAGACATTCATATCCATATTCTGGTAAGTTTTATGTCAACATGGTAAAATCTAGAGTCATTTTGGAAAAGAGAACCTCAATGAAGAAAATGCTACCACTAGACTGGCCTGTGGGAAGGCCTGTAATATATTTTTGTGACCAATGATTGATGTGTGAAGGCCCAGCTGTGTACAGCGCCACCCCTGGCCTGGAGGTCCTGAGTACTTGCCACTGTCTTCACGCTTCTCTTTTCTCTCAGCACCTCCGACCTTCCCTTACATTTTCTGAAAGCATGGTTATGGCCTTTTGCAGCTCCTACTGGAGATAGCTTATCCACCCACCCATCAGCAGTAATCCTTCCCACTCTGGCTCCTCAGTTCCTACAGTTACTTGAGCCTTAGGTCCTTTATTCATCAGGGCTTGCCAGAGAACTCAGGACTTGTAAGAGAAATTAGCTATGATTTCATTTTACACAATTTTGTGAATTCATGTTTATACATTATCATTCCTATTTTTCCTGTTCCTTTTAAAGCACATGGGTTATTTTAGTTTTCCTATTGATTTAAAGATGTTATTCATATTTTATGAATACTAATCTTTTAGTTATACATTTGAAAATATATTCCCTCATTGTATAATCTGACTTTTGAGTTTAATACAGTTTTATGGTAGAAAATTTTTATTGACACACCTCAGCATATTAATATATAATATTTATTCTTCTCTGTTTTATAATTTAAGAATCCATTCTAATGTTGTGAGATATTCCTCAACACTTTCTCATAAAATTGAAGTATTTTCTTTTATACTTAAACTATATCTCCATCTGAAATTGATTGTACTATCCAGTGTAAGCTTGTGATCCAGTTTTCTGTTTCCACATAGAATTGACCCAGCATAATTTATTAAACAGTCCTTGAAGCTTGTAAAGACATGCAATACAGAGCCTGCAATGCATCAAGTCTTATATATGTGGTTTTATTTGTAGTTTCCTATTCCATTCTATTGATTCCTTTTATTATGCCAAATATAGTTATATTTGCAAAATAAATTATTTCTAAGTGAAGGAATACATTTTCTTTGACTTATCCCTTGTATGTAGTTTGTTATGGAGTGTCCTTCATAAAGTTCATGTCTTAAGGACTTGGTCCCCAGCTGATGGATGCAGGCATTGATAGGAAATTGACCATGAGGGCTCTAAGTTTATCAGCAGCTGAATCCTCTGACAGACCCATGTTTTAATGGTATTATTGAGAACTAGTGGGATTTGGAACAGTTAGAAGTGGTGGATTGCAGGTGCATCTCTAGGGCATCTCCTCACTAGCCCCTTCTTATCCTTATCACTGTGTTTCATCCACCTTGAGGTGTGCAGATTTCCTCCCCATGATGCTCTCTCTGCCTCTGCACACTCAGAAAGGACCAAGTCACCCATGGTCAGAAACTATGACCAATGCAATTATTTTCCCCTTTTAAGTTGTTTAGTCAGAGATTGCATCATAGAAGTTAAAAAAGAAGAAACATGATAAAATCAAGAAATATACATACACACAGGGAGTAAATCATGTTTCAAATGCCTGCTCATGTGCCATAAGCATGCACAAGTATATCCTAGTGATAACTACCTCTTATCAATACAAAAAGACTTCTAAGTGATTATACATCCTCAAAATCAGCAAGCAGAACAATCCCATTAACATCTTGTCTCTCTCATTGCCAAGTAAACTTTATTCATGGGCAACAAGCATTGTCTATAAGTGTGTAATCAGCAAACCTGTTGTATTCCATTATGGTATGATGTTATTTAGGCTGCAGTGTTACAGACAAAGAAACAGATAACAGTTTCTTTCATCTCCAATAACAAGCTCTATTCCAAACAAGGGATTTAGATTCAAAATTTCCTCATCATAAAGAAATACCCAAATGAAAATGAATTATGTCACCTCAGAAAGAAAATTTAAGCACAGAGATATCCCAGTTAAAATATAAACCCCAGTTTCTGTTACTACCACCTTAACAGTATTTTGAAGTCCCAGTCATGAGGATACTTTATTACTACCAAAGAATTAATATGTAGAATTATTGTCAAGTATGATAAAAATAAATTCTCATTATTTGTAGATGATACTGTTAGCCTGGATAGTGATCCAAACACAGAAGAGAATGATCTGGGGAACCACTGAGAAAAAAAAGGAAACACTGGTAATTTTGTAGGACTAAAAACATAAAATGAAAACATGAAACAGCAATGTAATCTCTACCTACCAACAGTAACTGGGGAGTTTCAATATATGTGGGGACTCTCTATAGTGAAAACAGGGATATAATTAACCCTGCAATTTATTTAAAAAACAAGTAACTAATAAAAAATGCAGTGTTTTTCCATAAGAGCCAACACTGATGATGTTTTAGTAATGCTGGCTTTTGAATAATTAACAATGGGTGTGTACTTCATAATACTTCATTACTAAAAGCAGAATAAAAATACAGTAAATCATTAAAATGCATTGATGCAGAAATCCTGAGGAGATAATGCTGCATTCTTTCATATTTCCTTAAGAGAAATGACCATTTTGACCTGTGAGAAAGCCTTAGCATTTCCACCAACATGTGAACTGTTTCAGCCAAGTTAATCCACAACAAGCCTAGAGCTAAGATGAACAAATTAAGTTCCCAAAGTTAGCCAGTCTTTGGAAAAATAATTAATTTACTATCTGCTAAAAGAAGAAATTAAAACTGTGACCACAGGTTGATACTCATTAATGGACTTTAAGCAAAAGTATACTTATTTCATTAACACATGATGGGTGAATAAAGTGATTTAAAACACACACACAGGTGGTATCTCAAAGTTGTTTTGATTTGCATTTCTCTGATGGCTAAAGATGTTGAACACTTTTTCAGGTGCCTTTCATCCATTTGTAATTCTTCTGCTGAGAATTCTCTTTTTAGATCTGAACCCCATTCCTGTTAGATTGGCTAAGATAAAAGACACAGATGACAGCCTATGCTGGAGAGGATGCGGAGCAAAGGGAACACTCCTCCATTGTTGGTGAGAGTGTAAGCTTGTTCAGCCACTTTGGAATGCAGTGTGGCGGTTTCTCAGAAAATTGAGAATCAGTCTTCCCAAGGACTCAGCAATACCACTTCTGGGTGTGTACCCTAAAGATGCAGTCACACTCCAAAGGCATTAGCTGAACTATGTTCATAGCAGCGTTATTTGTAATATCAAGAAACTGGAAGCAACCTAGATGCATTCTCAACTGAAGAATGGATTAACAAACTGTGGTACATCTACACAATGGAATACTACTCAGTAGTAAGAAAAAAGGATATCCTTAAATTTGCAGGCAAATGGATGGATTTGGAGAATATCCTCCTGAGAGAGGTATCACAAACCCAGAAAGATAAACAGGGGATGTACTCACTCATTAGTGGACTCTAAACAAACAAACAAACAAACAAACAAGAAAAAAGCAAAGCATGCCCAAGCTGCAAACCACAACCACTAAACAGCTTGGGATCAGAAACACCTTGGACTGACTCCTTGGATCCCACTCCCCGTAGAGGAACACCTGACTCACTCTTGAGGGAGGGGGTAGAAAACTGGATCTGCCAGGAGTGGAGGCTGAACTAAGCAATATTGGGTCAGAGGGACCTTGGGACCACCTGCTGCCTGCCCGGGGGTTCGGGGGTTGGGGGGGAGGGAGGGTGTGGATGGGGAGTTGTGGAGAAGAGAGAATGACCTGATGTGTTGGGAGGGGGAAGGGACCTTGAATAAGGATATACAAGGATAGAAAGTGTGACTTTTTTGTTCATAATATAAAAAAAAAAAGAAAAGAAGCTCAAAGGCTAATTTGATGGCTTCCCTGAAAGAAGCAACACATGCTAAGAAGCAGAAGCTTGTGCTGCATTTATACTAGGACAGAAGCCTGTGCTGAATCCATGCTAGGAAACAAAAGCCTGTGCTACATATTTTAAAGCAGTTTCTCTTCCAGAGGAGGAGAAAGGCATGGCTGACCTACTCACTGTAAACTTGTTACTTATAGGAAGATGTAGGATCTGGTTTGACTTTCCATTATATTTCTAAGTTAAAGAAACCAAGTGCTTGGTTTGCATGGTAATTGAGGGAACAGCACACTTTAAATATGTATTTGACCCACCCATGTAAGATCAGGACAGTACTGCTATTGGTACTACTACCATCGACAGCTTACTGTGGTTAGTTTTTAATTGCATTATGTATCATATACTTCTCATTCAGAGAAGATTACTGTATGAATTGCATTGGAAATTAGTAGTAATGAAGGTCTATTGGCATGATAATACTAACTTAGAAGACAGTAAATGACAAAAATCACAACATTTTTAGACACTTGCCCTATATAAGTCACACTTATGTAGAACTTCAATAGTAACTAGACCAGGAAATTCATGTTTTCTAAGTTACCTGGAAATGAGTGAGTAATACTTCTGATAGTTGTAATCTCAGATCTCCTCGCAACTGAGTCACTTGAAATATATGCCTAACTATCCTAAGTTTTGTATTGCTTGCTCAAATTGCTTTAAGAAATAACATTTCCAGAAGACAAAAATGGGATTCTGAACTCTGAGGGAAGAAGTCTTATTTAAATTAACTTTAATGTCAGACTACTCTCAGCATTTGTTATTCTCCAAAGTGATGCCCATTTAAGGAAAAATATTGACATCATAGCTCTGAACCCCTATGTTGATTTTGTCTAGCAGCTATCATCTCTGACTCAGAGAGTGATAATTCAATATCCATTTCAGTATGTGGACCCTACTTTGTCTGTTAGTAGTTCCTTTCAAATGCTTGTCATGCCTTTTTACCAAGTCAGCAGCTGGAATTCTGGAAGCATTTTATGGAAAGTATGGTCGTGCACTTGAAGCTGTGTCTCAATCAGTCACCATCAGAGAAGTTTACTCCTCCAGGGGATGAGAACAAATAGAGACCCACAACTAGACAAAGTGGAGGAACTGGGATACCTTGAAAAATTCAGGCTTCAATGGGATGTCTCAATTACTTTACCTCAGTGCTCAAGGAACGCCGCATAAGAACAGGTAGATATATTGTAAGAGCCTGCAGGCTTAGAATCCACCATGGAAACTGACCTTCCAGTTGCAAAAGGACAATTCCTATGCACACAGAAGCTCACAGGGACTGTGGCGGCATATATAGGACCTCCAAAGGTCTATACCAGATGGGATCTCAACACTGAGAGGGTAACTGAAAACAAGTTCTCATCTGTAACCCAGGAACTATGTCCATTTGATAGCCACTTATAAATGAAAAATTAGTTTTCACCAATAGAATATTTGTGGGTATACAAATCAGACTTAAGAGTAGGCCCCTTGCCTAACAAAGATGGCCCACATGCAATAAACCTGATATTCTTGAAGGTGGTTTTTTTTTTTTTTTAATCTCATAATTCTTTGCCTTGGAGTTTTTAGAACATTTTCCTTACAAGTTTTTGTGTTCTATAACATAGTTCTTGATTTTTGTGTCTTTATGGGATTTCTATTTGTGTAAACATATGTCTCTTTGCTTCTATGGATATTTCTTGAGCTTTTTCTTTAAATTTTTATTTTTGTTTATGTAGTGATGCTGTGATATATAGGTTTTATTTATTGGTATTATTATTATTTAGATGCCTACTTGTATTTTAATGAGAGAGAGCAACAAAGGGTGAGGATTTGTATGAGTGAGGGAAATGGAAGTATCTGGGAAGACTTGAGGAAGGGGAAGTTGTAATAAAAAGTATATTGTATTAAAATTCTGTTTTCAATAAAAGAAAAAAGAAAATTAAAAAAAACACACAAAAAAAATCTTAAAAAAACCAATATCAATGAAACAGAAAATAAATCCTAGAATTAGAGTATCTAAAACTGCAAGGTGAGGTTAAGTCAGCATCAAATGACTTCATTACTATTTTTTAAAAAGAAAATGACAGCTCACACAATCTGGTGGAAAACAATGGTGGGTAAAACTACCAAAAAATAAAAGACGGGATTAAGTAAGTTACAAGATGAACAATCAACACTGATCATCACGGTGACAGAAAGCTTGGTAAACGTGAGGCCAGCTAGCGGACTATGAAAAGGAAGTGAAAGTCAGGGAAGTGATGAGGGAAGATAGGAATTGTGGGTGAGTTGGGAGGCCTGGGAGGATGCTCAGCAGAAGGCTGGGATCTTATGCCTGCTGTAGATTCACATTGGCTACAGGACAGATTGCACCAGGGATGGACACTAGGGCACACACTGGTCCAGGCCTGAAAGGGCCCTGTTGCTGAGTCAAGGATGCTGGCAATAGATGTGCACTTAGACTTTCTGAGACTCATCATTTCCAGGTTAAACATTTATAAATCTTGAAATCATAGTGGAATTTTCTATCCAATAAGGAAGATTGGTAATTCCATAAACTAAAATGGTTATATGCATACATATATAAGTATATATGTTTATAGCTAAACTCTGTGACTAAACTCACAGACTTAGAACTAAACCAGAACACAATTTTAAGTTAACTATTAGCACATTAATGCCAGGTGTACCAATAGTGCCAAAATGGAAGTCTTAACACTGACAGTCATCAAAAATTATAGCCAATCATGTGTCACACTAAATGAAAACACTGCAGAAAAAGTCATCTCTTAAGCCAATGGATCAAAAAAAAAAAAAAAAAGCACAGTCCTAATCAGTTAGATAGTGCTGTTATCTAATGCTAAGCATTGGAGTCCAGTTGAAGGAAGAACAGAAGAGAAAAAGGAAAATGAGAGGTGGGAGGGGAGGCTAGGAGAGAAAAGGGAAGAGAGTTCAAGCCTAGGAGAGAGCAACATTCTCCTGGCTGTTCTCTGACCTCCAGGAGTGAGCTCTGGCATGCACAAGAAGGCACACATAGATAATGCAAATAACAAAATACAGGTAATAAAAATATAAAGAGAATGCCAAATTAGTGAGTCAATTCCATCTGGTGTCATGTTAAAAATAATATTGCATGATATGCACTATGTGCTTTATGTTATATTATACCATCTATTTTAGTTTTATGTTATCATCTCTCAACAAAATAGGGTTAGGAAGAGAAGCCATATTTAAAAATATGGAAAATTTAATAAATGTTGTCTATAAGATGGTACAACAATAGGGACTTAAAATGCCTCTTGCTTCCCCCTTTTATGTTCTCTTAATTCACTATTGATTAGCTGTAAAAAGTTTCTAGAGGTTATCAGTTTCACATCACTTATCAATAACTTATATGCATTGGCATCCCAATGCAGAAATTTCAATCCCTTCAGTGCGCACTGACTTACAAAGTGACGCTGAGTGCTGTTGATGCTAATGTGGAAATGAAAATGATCTAACTGTCTAGCCAAAGAAAGCTCTTAAAATGAATTTAGAATTGCTTCTACACTGGAATTGCATGTACAAATTATGCACACTTAACCACAAGGATGTACTTTGAGAAAAGCATCTTTGGGCAATTTTACTGTTGTATAAACACTGTAGAGTATGCTGACATGAATTTGGATGACAGAGAATTTTACATATCTGTGTTATGATACAGCATAATATATATAATATGTGATACAACCTATTTCTCCTATAGCCATTGTGAGCAGAAACACACATGCAGAGGATGCAGGAAACTGAAGCTCTGGAAAGCTGTTGGTGACTATGTGATGTCTTTAGAGATAACTGTTACTCCATAAGAAATACATTCACAAGGTCACTGCTCCCAGATGAAAAACTACAGGCATCCAATGACTGCTGGGAGAGGCACAATCAGTTTTCTCTAGAGATGAACTCTGTATGTGAACCCAAATGATCAGTCCTAAACAAAAATACATATGAGCAACACGAAGCAGACTCAGCAGGTTACTTGTATACAATTGAGTGTGTGTAGGGGTGGATAACAGCAATAATTAAAGAATAAGAGATCATGAATTTAAGAGGGAGGTCATGGGGAAGTGGGAGGTACAGATGATGAAAATATGGTATTCATGAATATTTTCAATAAAAATTTAAATTAAAAAAGAAAAAGCAGCACACTAACAACTATTAACTTATTATTATATTGAATTCATGTAGTATATATGACTGTATTAACTCCAGTGTGGCACGGCTGGGAAAATGTAGACTTGTAAACTCGAGCATCAGTAGCAACAGGCAGAAAACTTCAGTTTACACTGTCTGTGACGTCACTGGGAAATGGGATGATTTCAGCCCTATAAGATTTATGGAACCACACTGCCAAATGTTGTAGGCTGACTTCTCTGTATCATTTAGCAATCACAAAAATGCTCCACAGACATGCCAACTGGCCCATCTTATAGAAGCAATTTCTCATTTGAAGCTCCTTGTTCCCAAGTATATCAAATTGGCAACCAAGATTAGCAATCATAGACGGCTAGATGTGACTTATATAAAACAGTATGTCTCTAGCCTCAATAATTAATGATTTAATGGGAATAAACAGACAGTGCTCACACAGTATCATGCTAGACATGAGTCCATGGCACACCTCTGCTGATCATTTTCTGCCATTGAATTTACTGATCATTTTAGTTCTCATGTCTCTTGACCCTTCTGATGATATCCTGCCCTCCTTAGAACATTCTTTCTGCTTTTTTCTGTCACATAATGCCCTGCTTGCTTTTTTTCCAAGTTACTTCTCACTTCCCTGGCTTCTCTTTCTCTATATAAATTTGGGGTCTTGGGCCCTGTCATGGGTATGTTGCTGATCATTTCAGTGAGCCCTTGTTTGAATATTCCTCTGACCAAACCTCTTCAGGTCTGTCATTTAATGATAGACATAATATTCCCATTGTACATCTCATAGGCATGTCCAAAGTAAACCCTTTATTTTCCAGCCAAATTGCCATTTTTAACATTTTGGATTTCAGAATATAATGCTTGAAGGACATAACACCCCATAGGCACAGCGTGATCCATCTTTAGGCATCAGTTCCTGTCAAGTCCAATTTTAAAATATTTATCTTGCTTCTTCTTTCTCTCCATGTGTTTGGTGAGTGCTGTGACATGGGTTACAACAAAAAGGAAGTAGCATTGGAGCCCCATAATGGCCTTAGCCTCTGTCCTTCAATCCATACCTAACACTGGGTTACACAAAATGCAGACCTCACTTCCTCGTTATTGAGAAGACAAACAAATTAGTCGTGTACCGAAGGGGATGCCCACAGGGAAGATCAGAAGTCTCGTGGGAAAACCAATAGGGTCTGTTGGTGCTGCACTGAGGCTCACTCTCATATTTATTCTGCAGCACTGTTTGTAAAATATAGAAGAGAGAAGTGTTTCTAAAGCTTGAGTGTACTTGGGAAACACTGGGATCTATGCCGGGATCCTAACCATAATTATTCCATCAACTAGACACTGGAAGATCCAAAATGTAATTACTTCATCAATTAGACATTTAAATTTTTCACAATTTTTCAGATATTAAAGTGTGAAAAACTTCAAGAGTTATTCAGTGTGTGACAAGAAAATAGATAACATTAGCCCCCATGCCCAGGGTCCCTGCTTTTATCTCTGCTTACACCACCACTCACTAAACTTCCCTTACAAGTTATATTTTTCTATGCTGTCTAGGATAGACCACAGTATTCTAGAAGAAAAGTAATTGTACTCTAAATGTTGAGAGTCTGATAAAGGATACATATAGAAATGAATTTATAGTACTCCAATTTGGATGTGTCTGTCAGAGAAAGTATGAACATAAGAGGAAACAAAGGAAATACTGAAAACATATTATTAACATTATGACACTTTACGTACTGTAGTGAGAAATTAGAGCTACCCAGGTAAACTCTAATGACCTCAAGCAACTGGAGCCTGGCAGCGTATGGTCAACTGGAAAGAGCCCGAGACAAGGAGAGAGCCAGACCCCTTTTATGGACCTGTAGCATGGTTAGGAAAGACTGCTCAGTGGCACTCTCCTGCACGCTGCCTCCTCCTTTTCCCCTCTGAATAGCATTTGTACCGTAAGTGTTTTTGGAATAATAAATATTACCAGATTATATATATATATATATATATGTATGTATAGCAGCCTGGTAATTTCTGTGATAACATACTGTCTCACTTTATCATCTCTGTCTATAACATATTTGTGTTTTCACATGCTTTTAAATTACATAATATTTTGCATAGAATAAAACTTGGTTAAATAAAAAATGCTATTGAATCAGCCTAGTATGAAAAAGTATTTACTTACTTATATATCATCATGTACTTAGGGAAAAAAATTTAAAGGGTGTTCTAGATACATACAACCTTTGTCTGATTCCTAATGGGAGCCTGAGGTTACATTCATAGCACTCCACTAAGATTTTAGTAACATAACTTATTTATGTTTGCCCTTGGCCATTTTCTATCTTACACTTCCCCAAAGATGAAGACAAGTAGAGAAAGTCTTTGAAGGCAATCAGGTCATATTAAACAATATGTCTTTGCTGCTGCTGGATACCTAAGTTGTTATAATACAGTCTAGACTGAGAGCCACTACTGTGGCAGACATGCTGAAAATCTGACAGGATCTGGAGCAAGTCTGTCCCCCTTAGGTAGAAGGCTGAATATCAATAGGTAATATTAAAATTCACAAAGGAACAAATGAATATGGTGAAAACGGCATAGCACTCATAGTGATGAAGTTTTGGGAAAATGAGAAGAATAAACAGTCACTTCCTGGGTAACTATGTGTGTGTGTGTGTATGTGTGTGTGTGTGTGTGTGTGTGCAATAATGTGGCTCGGAAGCAGCATGAAACAGAAAGAACAGAGGAACCACTGTGTGACTAGGTGCCACAGTGCAGATTATCCTCATAGATAACAGAATTTCATGAACAAGCACCTGTTCTTATATCCCAACAATATATGGAGGTGTGGTCCCTTGAAATAATAGTGAGATTCAGCAGTACACATTCACCATGAATAGTGTGGGGGCTTAGATGAGGATGGTCTCCACAGGCTCTTTCTTTGAATACTTAGTCCCTAGGTGGTCAAACTGCTCTGCAAGGACTAGGAGGTGTGATCTTCTTGAAGAAGGGGTATCAAGGGGGTGAGCATTGGGAGTTCAAAAGGCTTGCATCATTTCCAGTTAGCTCTCTTTGCCTCTTGCTTGTGGTTCAAGATGTGACCTCTCAGCTGCGGCTACAGCCTCAGGCTGCTACCTTTTACCTTTATTCTGCCATCTTAGATGTTAACTCTCTGAACTCATCAGCCCAAACTAAATTCTCCCTACTATTAGCTACATTGTACAAGGTGTTTTCTCACAGTATCAGAAAGGTAACTAAGACACTAAGTGATGGAATTTAGTTAGATACATCCAAAGCCATTTCTTCAAGAGGACAATTAGCATTACCTAAGGGAATTGGGATTTTAAAAAGAGGTTTCTTCCCCTTCAGTCTGGATGCCTCAACCTCAGTGGATCCAAGGTGATAAAGTAATGGAATTCTGACTCAAATGCAACCTCTCTAATCCTTTGGATCAGCTGGCATGTCTACTGCTAGGTACCAAGAGTGGGTTTCATTCTCTGGGCTAAAGCATGTGGGTATCTGAAAGATGAGAAGGAGAAGTATGCCTCAGATAGGCTCAGCTGCAGTTGATTAGAAATGTCTGCCTTGTGCAAAGAAAGAACAAACATACTCATCTCACCTTGTTATCCTTTTCCTATTTGGATGGTGAGGTGTGTGGAACCTGCATTATTATTTGAATGTTTCTGAATAGTGAGTTTCTGACTTACAGCCCACACTTTCACTGACAGATCAATAATTCACACGTATCCATTGTGCTTCTGTTTTCCCATTCATGACACTGTTACCAATGTTATACAAAAAGGAAAGTCTATTTCTTAGACAGAAAAGATGCCTGAGTCTATGGGATAAAGACCAGCTGCCAGTGTAAGTGAAGAATGCTCATCCATTACTCTAGACTTTCCCCATTTGTGCCAACTGCTCAGTTTCCACCAAAGCAGATGATTGCCAGATCTGTTTTCATTCATACTGCAGGAAGTTCAAGCTTTTTGAAGAGCTCTTGACATTTCCACAACCAGGCATCCCAGAATATACCCCACATCTCTAGTATCTTTCTTCCCTCATCAAACCACTGAACAGATTTGTGGTTTTAAATTCTAGATAAATAGTCTTGATTTACCCAACACCAGCTTTACCAAGCCAGGCAAATAATCAACTTCTGATAACTAAAGGGAACAGATGTCACAACATCTGCTTTCAGTCTTCATCCCAAAGGTGCTTTATCTCAGCCAAGTTCTGCATCACTGAAGCAATAATTCAAGAGAGAAGGTACCCATAATCCCCCAGTGGAGTTCTCAGACTGTTCATACAACTATCACAGACTTGCTTGCTGGACAGCACAGATGCCATTGTGAATTCTGGGAGTTCTTCAAGTCTGATTTCTCTTAATGGAGACATCGAGAGTAGCTGAATTTGGACAAATTTTATCCCAAGATGCTCAGACACTTCCTAGAATGACTCTGTATAATGAATAGAAAATTGTGCTAATTTTGCATGCTGAATAGAGAATAATTCCAGAGTGAGTCTATGATTAGCTTAAAAATACAATAATTATCCACACAAGTGACAACACTAATTAGTTTTCTCTGGTAAGGAGCTAGTTTGGCAAAAGTATGCAAAGATATCCTATACAATGAAAAAAAATAGTTTAAAATCACATGTAAAGGAGGTCATTATTTGCTTGTTGTGACAACTGAAAATGACGAATTTTGGTTCACAATAAATTGCAGCTGGATCCCATTGAATTTTATTTTTTGTTTTGTTAAGAATATAGTTTAATAAATGGATCGATGTTAGTTGAAATTTCTGTATTTCCACACTACTTAGTTCAGTTTATTTAATGATCTAAAATGACTTGGAAGGCTGGAATTTCCACATTGGTTTTGATGTTAATCATTACTGGAGGGATCAAAACCCAGTGTTTCCTGTTTAAGCCTTATTTTTTTTATTTTAGATTTGTTTTCAGTTTTAATATTTTTATGTGTTGGTATCTGTTGGAATGGATTAGCTGTACTTGAGTGCTGGTACCTACATAGAGGCCAGATGACAGCATCAGGTTCCGGGAGCTAGAATTACAGGTAGTTGAGAGCTGCCTGATACAGAGCTGGGAGTCGTCTGCCTCTGCAAGAGCAGCAAGTGATCTTAACCAAACTGCATACATCTTTCAAGGCCTTGGTCTATGATTTCTCATGGAGAGCATTCAGAATGGTTTACTCCTCCTGCTCTGTGGCTCATGTGTCCCCATTTAACCAGACCAACAGAAAGAACCTTATCTACATCTTTAGAATATAGCATTATTTCTTTTAGAACACAGGGACATTTTACCTATTCTGTGCCAAGTGTTTTTCTGAGTCCCTCAGATAAATAAGAAGCAAGATTGTCTTCATGAGGCTCCCATTCTAGCACCCTCCACACATTAATTGGTATCTATTGTGTGTAATTAGTTGAGTTGGTCTATGATTAGTACCTCAAACTCAAGGCTCTGTGGAGCTTATAGACAGTAAGAAGCTAAACAATGCAATGAGGCCTGACTACAGCAATCAAAATAATTGGCCTTGTCAAAAGAGGGAAACACTGTTTGGCCTTAGCTAGTTGTTACTATTTGAGACTGTGATCCTACGGTGGTTGATTTAAATTGTCAGTTTGACAGATCTTGAAAGAGTCTCAGTAAAGAATTGCCTATATCATGTTAGGCCATGGAAATGCCTGTGAGAAATTCTTTGCTTATTTGGGTTAATTGAGGTGGGAAGGGTCACACTGAGTGTGGGTGGTGGCATTTCATGGATTGAAACATTACTGGTATAAAACTGAAAAATAAATGTTGAGCAAGTACATATGTACACATTTATTTCTCCTAGTTTTTTTTTAATCATAGTCACTAGAAACTGGAACAAGTACTACTGTGACCCATTCCACTCTTCCACAAATAATCTAAGGATAGCTAAACTGTGTATATCCATAGGACACAGGACCCTTAAAAGGTTTATAACTAACTGACTATGTAGGGGATGCTGGGCAAGCAAGCACATGAATAATGGCATATTTGTTCTATTGTCCACATGGAACTCTGCAGCAGATAAATCTTTCTAAATCCCTTCTATTGACAGTTTTTCATAAAAACTACTATCTCAAAGTTATTTTTAGGAATTTTTCCTTGGAGAAAAACAAGTGCTTGAACATTATATAGGTCCAAAAACTTCAGTAAATTTATTATCATAATTCTGAATAAAAGTTTGATCTTATTAGTAATCAAGTTGTTAAATCATTACTATTTGATATGAGGGAAAGAAAATAAGTGAGATCAATGCTAAGATTTAGGTGTAGCTGGACTTTCTTGTCAGACTTCCTTTGGACCTCCAACACCAAAATAATAACATGGAGACTTTTTATTAATTATGAAAGCTTGACCTTAGCTTAGGCTTGCTTCCAACTAACTCATAACTTAAACTAACCAGTTTCTATTAATCTACTTATTGCCATGTGGCTCTTCACTTTTCCTCCATTCTTATGCCCATCTCCCTCTGTCTCACTGGCATCTCTCACCTCTCTCTGCCCAGAAGTCCTACCTATCCTCACCTACCTAGCAATTAGCTCTTTATTAAACCAATCAGGTACCTTTGTCAGACAAGGTAAAATAGCAACAAAGCTTCAATCAATGTAATTAAATATCCCACAGCATTTAGAATATAATATTAATAATAATATTATTAGTAATAATAACAGTCAATGACTATAAATTTCTCCTCTTGTTTCAGAGACTAACTGAAAGAAAATTTTAAATGTGTCCCTTTTAGCAAAGGTAATTCAAGAGTTCAAATATTTTATTTGGATGATATAAAAGTGTGGTTAGATTATTTAAAAATATAATAAAGCATTTTGCTCATCTACCATTACATAAAATGTGTTAATATAGAAATTCTGAAATCTGTGAATTCACATTGTCATGTTAATTGATTTTATGCCATCTTGACTCTCTGTTAACATATAACATGGTTGAAGTTTTCAGGGAGTAGAGCTTTGAAATCACACACCAAAATTCTGACTTTATATGAAATTAGAAATAATTTCAATTCTCCAAATTACTTTTTAAATAGAATCACACACCATCAAAGCTGTCTTGACTAGTGGGACTTTTAAATTAGCCTATTTGTCAAGTAAAATCTCCTGCATTAAAAACAGCTTATGGTGAGTGTAATCAGGACTTTTGCAGTACTCTGTTCTTTTTAATTACTCAATGTTCAAACTTTCATCAGACCACAGGGTGTTTTGTAAGCATTCAGAAATGTATGACATAAGCTAGTAAGTGGTGAATAGCAGGTGCTTCCACTTAAACATCCAGCAAGTGTGTGTCTGGCCATACATTACTCTGGTAATGTAAAAAAGATAGAGTTTACAGTAGACTACAGAGGAGGCACCAGGCCTTCTTGTATCTACCCACCTGAGCTGAGATGCAACTTCTCCCATCAAGAGGCAAAAATCTGTTGTTCCTTTGAATCTGGAAGGACTAGCATTGTCCAATATAATACTACAAGTATGGCACCATTGGAGACCTGTAAAATGGGCCCATTGAGAATTATTCCTTTTCTCTTTTAAAGATCTCTGACAATGACATAAAACTGAGATTTTTGGATGAAAGACACATCCTCTTGGCCCACGGTGACATTCCAACACAAACCAGGTATGTGAGCAGACTTTCTGAGGTTATCTAGTCACCAGCAAGTCCTCAAACTGATCACAGAAGCATGAATCACTCAGGGGAGGAAAATGGGCAAGAAAAATGAGATAAAATTCCACATACAACTTACAGAAAAGAAAGCTACAAACACTTATGGAATTCTCAGTTATGTTTTTATATAACAGTACATGGCATTTTATGAATTTTTATCTTATATATTTATATTTTGTATAACAGTATATGACATTTATCACACAGCAAAGTAAAACCCTAAAACAAGTACAAACAGGAGATGAAACATTGAAAGAAAGGCTAAAGCTTTGAAAAAACACACAAGACTATAGCTTTTCTCCCAATAGGATTCTACTAAAAAGGAATTAAAGAATCAGAGATTTGAGCTTAATGAAATCAGTGAGTGTGGCTGGAGAGAGAAAAGAGAGATGCAAAGAACTTAATCCTGAAATAACAAAGCAAAACCAGTATGATATCATGTGCTGATCTAGGAAGTGAACTTGTGACCCCTGGGAAGGAGATTAAAGTTAAAATAATTTTGTAGAAGTTTAGTACTTGATGAATGGTGAAGCCTGGAATTTTGAGCCAATTTCTGCCAAATTAAGAGGAGTTTAATAAATGGCATAGATCTCTATGTAATAGTCCAATATGAACATGTTCTTGAATGAAAGAATGCACCCTATAAATTAGAATAAAAAGAGCATAGTCCCATGCTGATCCAGCTTTCAACCAATTGTCATCATAATAAGAATATCTTCTAGTAATTTCTGCTAGATTAAACTTGTCATTACCATGCTTTAATTTTACTTCTGTTATTGTGATTAAAACATCACAACTAAAAGAAATCTAAGAAGCAAATGTATTTGGATTATTATTAAAGATTATAGTACATCATTGAGAAAAATCAAGGCAGAAGCAAGGAGATTGACTTTGTTCCTATTCCATACAAACATCACTTCTAACTGTGAAGCTCACTTTACAGCCAAGGAAATACAACAGAAACTGGAAAATGGCTGCTTGCAAACTGGAAAGCAGGCCTATGTTCTTCTTTCTCATATAGTTCAGGACCCATCTACATAAGGAATAGTAATACCCACAGTGGGATAGGTCCTCTCACATCCATTAACAATCAAGACAGTCTTCCATAGACATGCCCACAGAGCAATCTGTTCTAGGCAGTTCCTAAATTGGGAATCTCTTCCCAGGTAATTCTAGTTTGTTGCAAGTTGAAATTTAAAGTTGATCAGTCTTCAAATACTGTGTAGAGCTACCACAGTGTACTACCTTCAATGTATACCATTAATAAATATTAATAGACATATGAAGAAGTGGAAATCTATGGTGCAGAATCAATATAAAATCAAGCCAAGGGAAAAATACCCATGGTTGGATCACAAATTCGAATCAGTAGGTTAAAAGACTTTGGCATATCAAACAGCAAAAGAATGATCATCTGGCAATTTTAATATAAGATAATATTACAATATAAATGAGTTAATAAATAAAAGCACATGTTAGTAAGGGTATTCCAAAATAAACAGTAAAAAAATTCTTGGAATGGTTGTGTATACTTGTAATCTCAGAACTCAAGTGACTGTGCCAGGAGGATTGATATGAGTGTGAAAACAAAATGATCTAGTGTGAGATGCTTTCGAAAATAAAAGAAGGTTGTTTTTGTTGTTCTAAAGAAGACAGAAAGAGCAGATGTTGAAAATGTCCTTCACACTTTAGGCTAAGACAGTAAAAGAGTCTGTCTAGAAATCATGACTGTGCTGGACTTTGGCAGCAAGCCTGAGGATGTAGCTTACTAGAGAGTGAAAAAGTTTACTGAAGAGCATCACTATCAAGAACTCTAGGTGTATCCATATGTGTTTGGTAAGCTCTTTATAGGATGCTCTCCAGTTTCATTATGCCCTGCAAGGTGCTTGACAAAAATTGTTCACCAGAGATGCAAAAGCTACAAAAACCAGTCTTGAAGAATCCAGATGTCAGAAGCTGTCTTCAGTACTGAACAGTATGGACTCTGTATGCATAGCAAGGGCACACGCCTTGCTGGAGAAGCCTGCAGAATCCTACACCATTTGTGCAGAATAGGCACTTGTCTTAGGGTTGATATTGCTGTGATAAAACAGTATGACCATAAACAAGTTGTAAAATAAAGGGTTTATTTCAGTTTACAAATCTCAGATCATACACGTTGCTGAGGAAGGTCAGCACAGGAATTCAAATAGGGCAGGAACCTAATGGCAGGAACTGATACAAGGCTATGGAGGAATTCTGCTTGCTGGCTTCCTCTTCATAGCTTGCTCAGCCTGCCTTCCTATATCATCCAGGAACACATGTCTGGGGAGGGCACCACACACAGTAAGCTAAGCATTCACACATCAGCTGAGGAAACATAAAACAGGGCTTCCCACAGGCTAATCTTATAAGGACGATTTTCTCAACTGAGGTTGCTTCTTCCAAAAGAACTCTAATGTCTGTCAAGTTGACATAAATAAGCCAGTATATTCCTCAAGGGTGAATATGAAAAAATTATTTGATAATTAACACATATGACAATTAACCTATAGAAATCAATTAATTCATTGAATGAAGAAGAATTCCAAGTGAGAAATAATTTGATGGTGGGAAAAATCAAAGTGCCTAAATCTTGTTTAACAAGCTTTATTTAAAATATTTAGCTATTCAAATTACTATGCTCTGTGAACATTCACATTGACTGACTTAATGGTATATGTATGAACTCAAAATAAATGTTTTTGTAAAATCGTTTTTATTTTTAAACAAAAGGCAGGTTTGACTATTTTGCTTAATTTGTATTATTTCTTATTTATTGTCTTTACTAAAATTGAATATTTTCATAGTAAATATTTACTGGAATCTGTGTAAGTCTGTGACTTGTTTGTTTTAAATGAATAAAGCAAATGTTGGTAACTTTAAGCAAATTAAATATTCATGGAGGAAAGCCTGTGTCTCCTAAACTCATAGGGATTCTGGCACCAGGCAATGCTGAATAAATGTTGCCTAATTTGAAGTTGTTTACTTAAAAGAACTGCATATTTAGCTGTTTAAATTGCTTATGGCAATTTTGACTGTTAGTTTTCTACTGTTTATTTGATTTGGGATCATTGTTCTGATTGTTGGGCTATTTTGTATTACTGAAAGAAAAAGGGATATAGTTCTGCTGTGGGATTATGCTTTTGTACATTGTAAATATTTGTCACTGTAAATATTGGTTTAATAAGATGCTGATTGGCCAGAAGATAGGCAGACAGGAAGTATAGTCAGGGCAATCAGACAAGGAGAATGCTGGGAAGAGGAAGAGCAGAGGAGACTTGAGTCAGATACAGTGGAAGGAAGATGAGCAAATGTACCAAGTCACATGGTTAAACATGAATAAGAACTATGGATTATTTTAAGAGTAAGAGTTAGCAAGTGATAAACCTGAGCCATAGGCCAAAGAGTTTATAATTAATATAAGCCTTTGTGTGATTATTTAGGACTAAGTGGATGTGGCTGGGGGTCTGGACCTGGGGTGGGGCTAGGTTGGACCAAGAAATGCTTCAGTGAAAATGGTCTTTCGTATGAATACCAGGGAGTGCTATTCTTCTGACAGAACCCTAAAGCATTGTGCGGCACCCCTCAACTGAAGAGACTCTTCATTTCCTTTGATCCGTCTGTGGTGAGCTGGACAAGAGGAGCTAAGGTAAAACTTCTTTCAGGGTGAGATTCTCAATATCATAATATACCCTGCTACAGCACAGCTGCAGTTAACCTTTATCCACAGCAACACTTTTTTATTTAAAAAGGGGTTTTTTTTCCACATATACCACTGTTCCCCATCCCTTCTCTCCTCCCAGTCCTCCTTCAGCCTTCTCCCACTCCATTCTCCCATCAATTCCCTAAGGAGGACAAGGAGTTCCAGGTTGGGTCAGTTCAGTCTGGCATATCCAGGTGTCCCTCATCCCAGTACTGAAGCAGGGTTAGGTGTTCCTCTGTAGGGAATGGGCTCCAAGGTTCAGCTGGAGAGACAGAGAGACAGAGACAGAGGAAGAAAGAAGAAAAGAGAAGAGAGGAGAGGAGAGGAGAGGAGAAGAGGAGAGGAGAGGAGAGTACAGGAGAGGAAAGGAGGGGAAGGGAGGGGAG